>CM038119.1:7940062-8247126 GCA_001642375.2 Mentha longifolia
TAGCTTCCACGTATTGTGATCGCATCATAAATTTTGGTATCAGAGCCACGTCAGTTTTGCTGATCGTGGTTCAATCCAAATAGGTGTCGTGACATATTAGGGGGCAAAAGTTTTGATAAAAAAAAAAAAAAAACAAAAAAAAAAAAAAAGTATATCAAAGGCCCTAGTGTATCATTGTGTGTTTCGTAATTGGTTCTTGCACATTCGTGTATTGGGTAGTAGTTGTGTCTTCGTTTTCTCGAGTTTCCGTCGGTAGAACTTAAAACGGACGTAACTTTTGATCTGCTTATCCGTTCAAGCTCCATAATACCATTTCGGAAACGTCTCGACGAGACCCAGAAGTTAACACTCCTTCGCCGTGTTTGGTTTGCGTTTAGGCCCAAAAACAGTCGTCTGAAGGTCATACCGTCCACTTGAAAAATAAAAATAAAAAAAAAATCCAGATCTGTTAGTTTAGTTGCATTGGATAGTGTAGGTTTCAGTTCCTAAGTCGATTCAAGGTCGGATTAGTGCTCATAACTTGTTACTACTTATATCCAAGATTCCTAGTTTAGCCTTTTCCTTCTTATTTCCAACCTTTCCTTGTTTCCTTGTTTCCTTGTTTGTTTAGCACTTACCTAGACACCGAAATTCTTACCCCTTATTTGTACCCCTTGCCGTGAATTTTACCCCACATTACAGCAACTTTGTGTTTCTTCTATACCTGTGATCCAAGCCGAGAGTCAAGTTCGAGTTCTTGATTCAAGCCGAGAATTCCACATCAGTTTTGCCAAGAATTTAAGGCTTAGAGACTGTTGTGATTGCAACCTGAGTGATATACATGAGACTTCTGATCTGAGTGACATACACGAGTGGTTAAAAATATGAGAGAACAAACGAGTGACTGTGAGGAACTGTGAGGATTTTACTTGTTTTCTTTCACGTTTGTTCGTTTTGCAGGTACCATGAAATCTGGAGACGGTTCTAAGAATCAGGATAGCCCAATTCCACCCAAGTCGTCTAGTACACCTCTTGAGATGGATTCTTCATCGTCTCAACAGCCTTGGGATGCTAAGTATCACTTCGATGCTATGGTACAACACTTTGAGAGGACGGAGTCGACTATTGGAGCAGAAGATCGATGACACTTTTGACAAAGTGATAGCACAGTTCGATCGCCTCAAACCTCGAGCAATTTTACCTCCACCAATCAGAAACCAGCCAGATCGACCAGTTAGACGACAACCTGTCCGCCAGCCCCAGCCAGTATTTGAGCCTATTTCTGATGATCCTGATCCTGAAGAAGAATATGATGATGGATATAATGAGGAATCCGAGGCTGAGATTGAGTTTCCACAGAGGAATCAGAGACGTGACCATAGACGTCCACCTCCACCTCCCCGGCGTGATTTCCGTGCCAACCAGCGCCGACACGTCGATGCAGATAGCTTGTTGAACAACATAAAAATAAGCATTCCAGAGTTTGAGGGGTTACATGATCCTGATTTGTACCTCGATTGGGAGAGGAAAGTCAACAAGATCTTTGAGTGTTACGACTTTCCCGAGTTGAAAAAGGTTCAGCTCGCGTCCTTGGAGTTTAGAGGGTATGCAGCCTCGTGGTGGGAAAATCAGCAAGAGAGAAGACGCCGTGATCGATATCCACCTATAGACACATGGCAAGAGATGAAGGACGTCATGAGAGGACGTTTCATTCCGGTACACTATGAGCGAGAGCTTGAGAAGAGGTTGAACAAGATCAAGCAGGGCACTCGTTCGATTGAAGAGTACCACAAGGAGCTCGAGACAGCTATGAACCGGGTTGGTAAGGAAGAGACCCTGATTGCCACACTCAACCGGTACACTGAAGGAATGAATCCAGATATTGCTTGTGAAGTCGAATTGAAGGAATTCGATTCAGTTGAAGCAATGGTCCATTATGCATCTATCGTAGAACGGCAGCTCAGAGATGGACGTCGTCGATCCTTCCAGTCGACGCCTGTTAGGAGTCCTTGGAACCGAGGTGATTCTTCCACGCCTAGGACAGCCCCTACACGTCCTCCTAACCAGTCCACATAGCCCGTTCGCCGTTCTGAGCAGTCTGCACCACAGCCCTCTCGCAGACCTGACTACACCTCGCCTGCACCGAACAGAAATTCTCAGAATTGCCCCATGCAGCCCAGTCAGCCTGAGAATAGTAATTCAGGGAAAGCACGTGACGTTCAGTGTCACAAGTGCAGAGGATGGGGACATTTTCAAGCCCAGTGTCCGAATCGCAGAGTTTTATTCCTCACCGAGCAGAATGAGTTAGAATTAGCGAGTGAAGAGGAATTTGAAGAAGAAGGAGCAGTAAAAGGGGATGCTGAGCAGCCCCTAGTCAGCTCACTCCTGGGCGACATTGATATTGTGGATGAGCAGCTGAAGCAAACGCACGTCAGCCTTGTTTCGATTCGAGCCTTGAGTCTTATTCGAGAGGAAGAACAGAATGATCAGCGGGAGAACATCTTTTATTCTCGCTGTTCCATTCAGGATAAGGTGTGCTCGCTCATCATTGATAGTGGAAGCGTTGTAAACGCCATTAGTCAGTATGCAGTGGGGAAGCTGAATTTGATCCCACAAAAGCATTCAAAACCGTACCGATTGCAATGGTTGACAGACAGAGGTGAGATTCGTGTTGGATACCAGGTACCTGTCACCTTTTCTATTGGTCGTTTTACTGACACTGTTTTGTGTGACGTCATCCCTATGGAGGCGGCACATATCTTGCTTGGTCGTCCTTGGCAGTTCGATAGGAAGGCGATACATGATGGATTCGCCAACACTTATGCCGTGACTCGAGAAGGACGCACCACGCGATTGTGGCCACTAGCGCTGAAAGATGTGATTGAAGATCAGCGACGTATGCAAGAGAAGTACAAAGAAGAGAAGGAGAAACGTGCTGAGAGCAAGCAGCCAATCCAATCTGGACAGTCCACAGCAGAGTCTCAGTGTACTAAGGGAACCAAGGGCCTTCCGAAGGCTAAGGCTGCCCGAGTTACCATCCCTTCCAGTTTAGATACGGCGCACCGGAATTTGTTCATCGGTGTAAGAGGAGTTCAGACCGTCATTAAATCAGGTAATGCTATCGTTCTAGTTAATTTTAAGGCTAATGATACTCCTGATGTTGTTATTCCTTCTGTTTTGCAGCCGTTGATGGAGGAGTTCAAGGATATTTTCCCGGACAAAATTCCTAGTGGTCTGCCGCCGATTCGAGGAATTGAGCACCAGATCGACTTCCAGCCGGGAGCAGTCCTTCCAAACAGACCCGCCTACCGTACCAGCCCTGAGGAAACCAAGGAGATTGACCGTCAGGTCAAGGAGTTGCTGGAGAAGAAGCAAATTAGAGAGAGCTTGTCGCCGTGCGCAGTGCCTGTCATCCTCGTACCAAAGAAGAACAACGAATGGCGCATGTGCATGGACTGCCGAGCTATCAATAAGCTCACGATGATTTCGTTGCGGAGGAGGAGCCGAATTCGAGGACGAATTCTTTTCAACAGGGGGGGAATGATGAGCCCGGGTCCAGCACTGATGAATTTATTTAGTTGCTCATGTTTTATATTTTATTTGGGCTTAAAAACTTTGTATTTATTTTAAATTTAGTTTAGTCCAATTATCACAACATGTTTAGGTGATTAATTGGCCCAGTTATATTTAATTAAGGAGTCCGAAATTATCAAGCCCAAGCCTTGTTAATTTCGAAAACCTACCTAGCTTAGGAATTAGATTAGTATTTATGTTAATTTTCGTTCATACTTTGAGACAGACAATATTGAATCAGAAATCTAGTTGATCGTTTTGTCTCATATTTCGTGCTTCGGTTCACGATCCTATCGGTTCTTGGTAGAGTTTGATATTGGCGATTTCAAACTTGAATTCATCGACTCGTTCGTGATATCTCGTAGTATCCGGGTTAGTCGAGCCACGAAGATTGCTCGATAAACGCGTTTCGGATTCAAGTAGATCCGGGGTTCGTTTCGGGTAAGATTCACAATTTGTTTTCGTTTCAATTCTTCAATTCGTGTTCTTTTCGTTTCCAGCCATTCATCATCGTTCATATATCATAAATATCCATCCTACATCGATCCTGTAGTTATTCCATCCCAGAAAAGCCTTAGATAATTCAGATCGTTAACCTAATTCAGAAAAACCTGGCTCTGATACCAAAATTTATGATGCGATCACAATACGCGGAAGCTAAGAATCGAACAACGTCAGACACGAACGATTCAATCCAAATATAACTATGAAAAAAATCGAATGACAAGGAACCTGAATTTCTACCCAAATTACACTGAATAGGCGTCGACAGAAACCTAAGCAATTCAATTCCGATTAAGCTCAAATTTTAACACAAGTTACAACTTAGGGTTATGAAGAACATATCCAAAATTCAGCAAAAACGCACGAGTAGTTTTCAATTTGGCACGGTGGTGATTTTCAGGACGAGTTAGGGTTTCAAAAACGGATCTGAAATTAATCTAAGGCTTTTCTGGGATGGAATAACTACAAGATCGATGTAGGATGGATATTTATGATATATGAACGATGATGAATGGCTGGAAACGAAAAGAACACGAATTGAAGAATTGAAACGAAAACAAATTGTGAATCTTACCCGAAACGAACCCCGGATCTACTTGAATCCGAAACGCGTTTATGGAGCAATCTTCGTGGCTCGACTAACCCGGATACTACGAGATATCACGAACGAGTCGATGAATTCAAGTTTGAAATCGCCAATATCAAACTCTACCAAGAACCGATAGGATCGTGAACCGAAGCACGAAATATGAGACAAAACGATCAACTAGATTTCTGATTCAATATTGTCTGTCTCAAAGTATGAATGAAAATTAACATAAATACTAATCTAATTCCTAAGCTAGGTAGGTTTTCGAAATTAACAAGGCTTGGGCTTGATAATTTCGGACTCCTTAATTAAATATAACTGGGCCAATTAATCACCTAAACATGTTGTGATAATTGGACTAAACTAAATTAAAATAAATACAAAGTTTTTAAGCCCAAATAAAATATAAAACATGAGCAACTAAATAAATTCATCAGTGCTGGACCCGGGCTCATCAGTAAGGTGAGAATAGTAAGGCATCCTTAAGAAACAAGGACACATGTCAACACCTAAACACCTAAGGAAATGAGACGTGGAGATGTGATAAGTATGATATGTATCAAGACTTAGAAATGAGGTGCGGCATAATACGAGATGAGGGTAGCCACCCTATATTAAAGAGAAGGAACTAAGAATTCCTCGGTGGGGAATAATAAAATAAGGAGCCCTAGAGGGCATTAACCAAGGACGGAAATAATGTCATAATTTGAAGGAACAAAGAAAACCTCAAGTAGGTCAAACTGTCAAGAACAGTACCAAGTGAGAAAACGTTATGCCCAAGCTAACTTCCCATAGAAGGAAAAGTAAAAAAAAAAAAAATCATAGTATGATCGTAAGAGAGTAAATCACGAAGAAAATAAGGAGGATTAGGAATGTTGGCTTATCAGAGATTCCACGACTGCCCCCTAGTGTTTCCCCAGTTCAATCACCCTTCTCAATGGAGAACAACACAACGATCACCATGTGAACAGTTGCCCTAATAAACATAGAGAGATGAATGCTGGACTAAACTAACAAGGCCGGCCACAACAATTCATGCATTGCAAGCACAACCGAAAACACCACGATAATTTTTCCCCACCACCACCCCCACTCCCACCTCAGAGCCAACGATGCTTTTGATACAACAATGATAAAATGAGAAAGCCCAGGCGATGAAGCAACAATCGCGATAAGAAGAGGTCACCCGACTTACCCTATTTACCTAAATCAAGAGTTGAAAACTAGGAAGATAAGAGACATGAAAATCATACGAGAGTTGTTTGAAGTGTTTCCAAACATCCTACCAGACCCACTACTAGGTAGAAAATAGAACGTACCATCGATTTAAAGCCTGGATTAGACCCTATATCCAAGGCACCATGCCAAATGGCCCCAAAGGAATGAGAGGAACTCAAGATGTGACTCCAAGAGCTTCTAGACATAGGCCTTATCAGACCTAACATATCACTAAGGGAAGCGCCTGTAATAATTGTGTAGGAGGAGCACCGATCCATAAGGATGTTTATAGATTATCAGGAACTGAATTAGTTAACCCTCAAGAATAAGTATATGTTGCCTAGAATCAATGCTCTGTTTGACTAGCTCAAAGGAGCGATTGTGTTTTCAAAGATAGACCTAAGATTGACTTACCATCAGTTGAAGTTCTAACCTGAAGATATACCTGAGATGGCTTTTCGAACTAGACATAGCCACTATGAGTTCGTAGTTGTGCCATTCGAATTAACCAATGCACCAGCATTTTCTTGAGCCCTATACATCATGTTTTCCCACCCTTGGACAAATTCGTCATAGCTTTAATAGATGATATTCTTTGAAAGAGCGGAAAGAAGCACGAGGAACACTCGAGAGTAGTGTTAGGAACTCTAAGAATAGAGAAGCTCTATGCCAAATTTAGCAAGTGTGAGTTTTCACTTAAGGAAGTAGTAATTTTTGAAAACATTACGTCAGTTGAAGGGATTAAAATGGATCCTGCAGGGGAAGAAGCAGTTCAGAACCGATGACACCAAACAAAATCCGAAACTCCTTAGGATTAGCTAGTTACCATCGAAGATTCATAGAAGAATCCTCCAAGATAGTAAGATCAATGGCGCAGTTCTTGAGGAAAGGAATCCAGTAATAGATGGACTCCAGAATGTGAGTCAAACTTTCAATAGTTGAAAGAGAAATTGGCAGCCTCCCCAATTCTAGCAGTTCCTGACCTAGACAAAGAGTAGGTGCTTTACACAGACGCCTCCAAGAATGGACTTAGTTGTGTTCTGATTCAAGGAAAGTAATAATCTATGCCTCATGAAAACTTAGACCCTACAAGCTTAATTAATTACCCAACACATGACCTAAAATTGGCAGTATTTGTGCATGCCCAGAAAATCTGTAGACACCACCTCTACAGAGTTCGGTGTGAAATTTTCACAGATCACAAAAGCCTTCGATATTGCTACAAACATAAAGACCTTAACATGAGACAGATAAGGTGGCTCGAGTTAGTGAAAGACTACGACCGTGGAATCAACTACCATCCCGGTAGAGCCAATATAGTGGAAGATGTTTTAAGTCGTAAAACTCAACCGAAACTAGCATTTCCATTAATCAACTAGGAAACACTCATTCATGAGTCCCGCAAGGTGGTTTTAGAAGTTATGCCGTATTTGAGACCACCTTTCTATTAATCAAGTTGTATTAATATGAAAATTTCGTCATAGAGAATATTAGTGATATTCTTATCTCCGGTTGCGATAAAATCTCAAAGAAAGGATCCCCAAATTATCTCTCTAATTAGGAGGAAGCAATTAGTAAATTGCATCTTACGTAAGTAATTAGTACTTGATTAGGTTCCATGATCAAGTGAGTGCATAGTAGTCCTGACCATTTCGATTGAAAGCTTAACCAAGGTAAGATTTCATCAAGAAGATGATTTAGTAGTAGACTTTATGTGATAGAATCAAATAACAGTTTGATTTCTATTGTTCTTAGATAAATGTTACCTAAATGATTAGACACACAATGGACTATCTGGTTAAGTAAATGAATAGTATTTCGCATTAATAATTTTACAGATCATTGGGCCAAACCTCTTAAATAACTTATTGATTCAAGCCCATCTAGATAAATTGGAATCCAATGCCCAATAATCTTAGGCCAAGTAAGTTAACAATCTTTTCTTAAAGTCCGGCCGCTAATTAAGTGATCATTGCCACCCTAACTATAGTGCCTGACTTGCGGAGTCGAATCCTAGATGCTCAGAGGAAAGACAAAGAGCTCGAAAAGATACACTTGAAGATCAGAATGGGAAAGCCCGGAGGTTACCATGTAGAAGTAGATAATGCAATTACAGTCGAAGGTTACGGGACTGCCTAAGTCAAGAATAGGAAATACGGCCATCTGGGTAATCATAGACCGACTTACAGAGAGCACACACTTTATGCTCATCCCCATAACCCACGGAACGAAGAAGTTGGCTCAATGGTATGTTCGTGAGATAGTACGCCTCCATGGAGTACCAATCTCGATCACGTTAGACCGAGATTCAAAATTCACCTCTAGACTTTGGATGATTTTACAAGAGGAACTGGGAACTAGACTAAATTTTAGTACTGACTTTCACCCTCAAACTAACGGGTAGTTTAAGAGAACTATACAGACCCTGGAGGACATGGTGAGGGCAGTAGTGCTCGATCGAGGTGGTCACCAGAAGCCAGTGTGATCGCCCCCACTTTAGGAGTGAGGGAGATACAATGATAATTGAATAGTATATTTGAGTCGAACCTCAAGGAATGCTACGGCGTAAAAGTTTCAGCTAGTAATCTAGCTATTTAAGTACTATACAAGCTACAAGATATCATGTTTTTGTATTTTCCCAAAGATTAATGACAAATTAAAATGACAAAATCAACTAGCAAACAAGTAACAAACGATAACAATCAATAAAAGAAAGTATGGTTCCAAATATAATCCGACATTCACTAGAGGCATAGGTTTTGGGATTTGCAAGGATGAACTGATTTAATCTACTTCATATGGGAGTTCTTTATAGGATATACATCAACTCTTTTCTCAAGCAATCAATGTAAGTGGATTAACCTATGACATCTATCTCCGCTAGGTCTCAAGATGCATAAATCAACTCCAAATAGCTCAATTAATTATCTAGAATCTCCTATTAGCAAGAATTACTAATATGTTGTGATTTGATGCCAAGTGTTATGAACTAAAGCCTACTAAACATTTAACCAAACACATTGTATGCACTCAATGATGGTCAATCAATCATGCAATAAAATCAAGTCCCAAACCAAAAGACATACGAATTAGAAGGCAAATCCAACTACAATACCCAAAAACCTATTAATCTACATCATGTCTTCATATATTTGAAACCAAAAGGAACTTAGCTAGACATAATTAAAGGAAATAAACCATAAAAAGTAAATGAAATCAAGCTTAGAAGATAGATAATTAAATAAGGAAGAAGAAAATGGTCTTGAATCTTAAATCCACAAAGTGATGCTCTCCAAATCTTCAAAAATCTAAAAGTAGAAAGAGGGAAATGTTTCTAGGGTTTTAACAATATTAAATGTGCAAAAGATCCATCAAAAAGGGAAGAATTTAGGGTTAAAATACATTGAAAATCGTGTTTGGGTTGAATTTGGTCGAACCGAGATGAAACGGAGCAAACCGGGAGGAATTCTCGCTCAACCGGCGGTCCAGGTGTGGGGCACCGGTCTAGGGTCCACTAGACCGCCGGTCTGAACCGCCGGTCTCTCTATGTTAAACAGCGACCTGGGTGCGGCGGACCGGCGGCCCAGTGGACCGCCGGTTTGGGTCGCCAGTTTGCCGCCCATCCGTCTTCTCTTGCGCAATGTTTTCAGTTTTCGCCCGTTCTCTCTCGTCCGAACTCCGATTTACGAACCGCTTTTTGCTACGGACTCCTAACGAACTCCTCTTTGACATGGAATGATCAAATTGGCCAAATGAGTTCTTCATTATTCCTGAAAAAAGCATAAAAAGATTCGAGAGAACAAGGAAAACATAAATGAAATCAAACTAGTGAAACCCTAACTTTATAACTTTGAAATTCCACATTTTTAAGCACAAGTTTCACTCTAATTAAGCTCGATTCTTACTCGTTTTCAGCCCTCAATCCTTAGCTACATGAATGCTCTTTCCAATTCTTACAAAAATAGATCGAAAACCGAAAGAAAACGAGAAAAGTAAAAAGTGTGCTACAAGTTAAGAAACCCTAGCATTTCTAACATTTAAGCTCATAAATCGAGACTCAAACACATGCAAAATACACTTGACATGCACATAAAATACGTGTTAATCACAGTGTTACCACTGATCGAATTTGCTTACAACAATAGTTATCAAGCAACCATAGATGTGGCACCATTCGAAGTACTTACCACTTTATTGGGATGGAGTGGGTGAGACGAAAATGTTAGGTCCTGATGCGATTAGTAAGACGATCGAAATCATGCGCCAAATCAGAGATAGAATAAAAGAAGCTCAAGATAGATAGAAATCGTATGCCGATAATCGTCGGACTGAGATTCAGTTTGAAATAGGGGATAAAGTGTTTCTAAAAATACCTCCTTCCAAGGGGATAGTGATATTTGGAGTCAAAGGAAAGTTTAGATCTCGTTTCATTTGACCTTATGAGATTCTAGAGAAAATGAGCCCAATAGCGTACAGACTAGCGTTACCACCAAGCCTTGGGAACGTACACAACGTTTTCCGCATTTCACAACTCAAGAAATACGTGTACGATCCAAAATATGCTATTCACTAAGATGAAATAGTTGTTATCCCAGACTTGTGTTATGAGACTAGACCAAAAGTTTTTCTAGACCGAAAAGTTTAAAAACTCAAGAATAAGTTGATTACCTCAATAAAGTTTTGTGGAAGCACCACGGACAAGAAGAAGCAATGTGAAAACTCAAAGATAAGATGAAGGAAAAATACCCCAAGATATTTATTTGAGAGATGCAAAATTTCAGGACGAAATTTCTTTTAAGGAGGGTAGGATGTAACGCCCCGTATTTTACTTAACTAGTTTAAGTAAATTAATCTCGATTATTGAGTTATATTATTAACTTCTATATTCAAGAATCCTAGAACAATTGCTTAGAAAGCAATAATAAAATCGAGTAGCGACTCAACTTCTATAAATTGTTACCATTGAACAATCGATTGAGTGCTCGAGTAATTAAGTGGTTGATTAATAAGTCTCGATCATTCTTAGCTAAGTATCGATCTATTAAGAATATTCCGGTTACAATTTAATAACTCAATTTCTAGCATTTAGTAATTGGGCCGAGGCCCAATTAGAAGTTGGCCTAGCCCACTTGTAGATTAATCGGGTCAAACCCGTTTGACTAATCATCGGCCAAACCCGATAAACAAATCGCTAAAATAGAATAAGTTATGTTGCAACGCATAACTTGGATATATATATATATATATATATATATATATATATATATATTATTAACCAAAATAATACAATAAACTCTCTCACAACTTTACAATACAGTTGATAAAACAAATTAAATTGATTCATAATCCTTCTATTAACCAAAGAAGAGCCACATGTTGCGTATACAACCAAGATCAAATCCCCCTTGTTCAGAGAAAGGATCTCAAAGTACAACTTTTAAATTAAAATAGTACAACATGATACAAGAACCCCTAAGTCCCTAGCTTCTAAATATAGAAAAGAATCAGCTTTTGGGGGCTGGAATGTGACTGCTGAAACAGCCCCATTACCAAGTCTTAAACCTGCAAATAAAACAAATGGTGAGCTTACAAAGGCGAAAGCCACACGGCTCCTATCTAATCAAAAGAGGAAAGAAAATCAATCTTCTCAGCCTCAAATCAGCCCCCTCTAACCCAGCAAATCAGCCTGCAGCAGCCTCCTTAAGCCTTTCAAATCGGCAAAAAGAAGAAGAGATAATCAGCCAAGATTATGGAAGGCTATTAACCATAATATAAATCATAGAATGGACTAATATCTGGATACAAGGGCTGCCAATGCCTTGTATAAATACCCTACTGTGGCAGCCCTTTTCTCATCACCCAACACTTTATCAATTTTCAAATAACTAGAGGGAGAACTTGAGTGAGAAGAGGTGAAGAGGCTAGGAAGAGGAAAGGTAGAAGCTAGCAACTACAGCCCCTTCTCTTCAAGGTAACATAAACAACCCTCAACCCTCTCAATGAGCATGCTCCAGCTCCTATTAGTCAAGAACATAAAGTATGCTTAGATAATCACCAAAACATTCCATGTTTAAACCTAGAAACTGAAGCCAGCACCTAGTAATAATCATATTCACCCAACTCTTGAAAGAATGAACATGCCACTACTTTCCTTCAAGAAACAATAAGATCCTCTAGCATGAAACCATCAACACTCGAATAAACACTAGCATGCATCTAGTAAGAACACAGAATCAAAGGCTATAATTATTCAAAACATCAAGATTTCTTCATAAAGCAATCCAAATTCAGAGCCTAAGCATATTTCAAAAACAGTGACTAGCTATAAGCACAAACATATTCATCCAATCTCTCGAAAACAAACCTAAGCTAATAAACTACGATAATCAAGAACAACTAATACAAGAAAAGAAAGAAACTGAGAAAGGGAAATCGAACCTCCGTCGGAGCTCGAAGCCCCGACGGTGAAGTTTCTGGCCGGAAAAGAAGGCAGCGGCGAGCTACGGCGAACAACGACGAGCAGCCACGATGCCCCCGCATCGCCGTAACCTGCAAATCTAAAACGAGAAAAGAAAATTAGCTTTTACAAAAAAAGAAAAAGAAAAAAGAAAGATAATATATATATATTAATAAATTAGAGAAAGCGGGCGTTCGATCGGAGGTGCAAATGTCCCCCAATCCTTTCGGATTAGGGATTTTAGTGTTAGGGCTTGAGAATAACAGCCCTCAACGCAGGAGTTGCACCGGAGGAATCCTCCCAACCAGCGCCGTCTCACTGCATCTCACCGGAGGTAGCAGAAACTCTACAGAGGCCGAATGTGCCGGAAATCGAAAACAAAAGGGGAGGGAAACTCTGCCCTAATTTTAATTAGGGCTAAACTCCGAAATGTCGATTGGAAAAAAATATGATTCCGGAGAAGAGAGAGAGTAGAGAGACGACGGCCATTGATTGGGACGGCGCTCAGAGTCTCGCTGGAAATGGAAGTGAGAGAAAATCCCTAAATTATTTTCGATAAGGGCTCCTTCTCCCCAAATCGGAATCAAAAATTCAGAACGGAAGGAAGACTGCAGCGGAGACGATGGCTCGTTAATGGGAGCGCCGCCCGGAGCTATCGTCGGAGAAGATGACCGTAAAACCAAGATGAAGAAATCATGATTAGAGAGAGGGTGGGTGTTCTGTGTAAATGAAGAAGAAAGGTGGGGGGAGGCTATGTTCATTTTCTTTTCCTTTTCTTTTATTTTCTTTATAGTCAACGGGCCGGGTCAGGTCAAACTACGGGTTTGGGCCGGGCGGAATATCAAACGGGCCAAGAAGATGGGCTAGAATGGAAATTGGGCCGGGATTAATAAGTGGGCCGGTTTGGTCTCTAATCCGGTT
Organism: Mentha longifolia; assembly: GCA_001642375.2. Taxonomy (NCBI): domain Eukaryota; kingdom Viridiplantae; phylum Streptophyta; class Magnoliopsida; order Lamiales; family Lamiaceae; genus Mentha; species Mentha longifolia. Next base: position 7,953,304 of record CM038119.1, read on the forward strand.
AGGATCTCTTAATTAAATTACGAGCCCAATTTTTTTTTAATTAATTACGGACCGCGACGCCACTCAATAAATCGTATTCTACTCTCGATCAAATTCGTAAGGAGTTATTTCATGATTTTTGATAATTAACTTGAGACAAGTTAATTAACCAAGACTTAACAATTTAGATTAATTGATTCAGATAATCAATTACACCATTACGATTTTTAATTTATATTTCTTAAGCGAATTATTTTCTTAATTAACTTATGGTAATAAGTTAATCAAATCAGAAGTTATCTCAGTTGATGCAGCTCGTAGATCGTGGATTTCAATTCATGAGCTAAGAATTAAAGATGATATGGGCTGAAGAGTGAAGATATTATTTTGTAGTTTATTTAGTTGTTTAATTATTATTTTTCGTCACTTTATTTTAAGCCCAAGTTTTTAGTGCCTTAAAAGGCTTTATTTATGGGCTTTATTATGTTATTTGATGGGTTTGACCCATACTTTGACTATACTTGAGTTATTTTCTAGTTGGGCTAGGTTTAGATAGGTTTTTGAAGCCTATAAATAAGGCTCTTATGTAATGAACGAAAATTAGACTTTGATGAATATATTTTGGTGAGTTTATCTCTCTCTTTAGAGAATTTCAATAATTCTCTTTGTTCGTCTAAGACGAACTGTTTATCCGGCGAATCAGCGAGTAAATCAAATCTCGTTGTGTGTCATTCATCGTCTCCGTGTGACTAAGGCGATCATCACTTGGGGTATAGGGGGTTTAGGCCGATTCTATATCATTTGTGGGATTAGACTTTAGGTATATTGAGATATCCATCGGTTTATTTTCAATTCGTGTCTTCTGTGTGCGTGTTGAATTACTGATCTGCGAAGGTTCGTATCATCAGCCCTCCGTTTAATAACTAAGCTAATTATTGAGAAACTCTCAATTAATCGACTCCAAGTTAACAATAAATCAATCATTGATTTATTTAGAAATATTCCTTATAAACCGTTTATATAACGGAATTTATAACTCGATGTAGATAACAGTAACCATATTACTGAAATTAGAATGACATCCGATTGGGCCAATAACCTACAATCTTAGATGTGATTTTATTCGTTAGAATACGAACCTCACCTCGATTTTTAATCGAAGGTTACGTGAATGAGGGTTAGTAGCTGAGACGGACATCGTCTAGTAGCAGTCAAGAAGAACAATGAGGTGGGCTTTTTATAAAATAAAAAGCATGTTTTATTAGATGTGAGCTCTTTTATAATTGTCATGCCATAAATGTTTTTAGTTTTGTATGATGCTTATCTGTTGAATGGCGAAATGTCAATTTAAGAATCGAATTCGGGTCCTTGTGTGATTAGAAGTCGTACTTGGACTAGTGTACACATTGGTCGTGTCACTCAGCGTGGTGACCGATCGCGTGACCGAGTGAGGTGGCAAACTCCTCGGGCACAACCAACTCAGATATGGTAGATTACACAAGAAGAGACTGCGCAATCGCTTTCAAGAAAATAAATGTTTTTTTTGTGAACATAGGTATTTTAAAGAAAAACCCTATGATTCACCAAGTGATGGCTTGACAATAAATAAATGATTTTGGGCATGTGTCCACTAAGTACTCCGTACTCATGCCCTGTACATTATTTCCGATGTGTTGGTTGAGCAATGTTGAAGCGAAGTGACCAGCGAAGATTTTGTCAGGAATAAATTAGAAGTAATAACTCTTGGTAGCATATGTCTCCATACATATGTTTGAACACCTTTCCGCTGCGTACACTCTTAAATTTCTCTTTGATTTAGTTGTATTAAGTCTAAATCACGACACCTATTCTCATGGGAAAAACCATCGATAATGCCATCTCTAGTATATGAAATCTAAGTCCCAAGTTATTGAGTCGATTCGTTGTCAACCCTTCTTTACTCTTGAATTTACCTCATATTAACCATAGTCACGATTTATACCAAACTGAGCTATCGATTAGCAAAGTGCGGTCGTGACAAAACTCCGCATTCCCTTGAGATTGAACACTTTGAATGTGGGCTTTCCTTTCATCTTCATACTTCTTCTTCATATTAGGAAGCTCCAATGCTAGAGCCTCATACCTATCATCCTCAATTGAAGCAACCTTTCTAAAAGGAGCCCTCTCCATTGGCCATTGATAGCTATTAGACGTCATCTCTTCAATAATTCTCAAAGCTTCCTTTGCATTCCGGTTCACAAGGCAACCACCGGAAGTTGCATCTACTATGCTCCTTGTATGAGAGGTAAGGCCACTATAGAAATTGATGATTTGTTGAGCTTCACTAAAGCCATGTTGAGGGCATTTGCATAGCAAATCCCTATACCTCTCCCAAGCCTCAAATAGCGTCTCATCAACATGTTGGGAGAAATGAGAGATTTTTGAGATGAACCTTTGAGCCTTTGAAGGAGGGAAGTATTTGGTGAGGAAGACTTTGCACAACTTCTCCCAAGTGGTGATCTCACTCTTATCAAGGTTTTTGAACCATTCTTTGGCTCGATCCCTCAAGGAAAAGTTGAAGAGCCTCATTCGAATGGTATCCTCCGGGACTCGGTTATACTTCACCGTATCAAATATCTCAAGAAATGTGCTCAAATGAGCATTTAGATCTTCATCGGGCCTCCCTCCAAATTGTTCGGATTGGACCATTTGGATAAGGCTGGTCCTTATCTCAAAGTTGTTTGCGTTGACACGAGGTCCCCAAGCTCCTCCTTGAAATTGATCCGTTGGTGATTCGAACATTTGATTAAGAGGAGGTTGTTGAGCTTCTTGAGCCCTTCTTTCTTGCTCTTCCTTCCAAGCTCGCATATCTTCTAATTCCTTCCTAAGAGCCTCAAAATCTTGATTGTTAGCTGCCATACTTAGATTTTCAATAAAATTTATTCTTCTATGTCTTCTTTCAAAGTTCAAGATCAAAGGTTGAACAAGTCTTCCCTTGGATCTTGTGTGCATAAACCTACAAAAACAAAAATCAAAAGAAAATAAATGCTTGAATCAGTAACTCAATAACCAAATCAACTATTGAAACTCAAACTAAACATTCCCCGGCAACGGCGTTAAAAATTGATCGTTCTACTTTTGAGGGTAGAGAGAGAGCAATGATAATTGATGTATTACAATCGAGTCGAAACCACAAGGAATGTTAGAACGTATGAATTTCAACTAGTAACCTAATTACCTAATTACTATCCAAGCTACCAATTAACATGTTTTTGTATATTAGATTTACTATAAGAAATGAAAAGTAGTTAACAAACTTAGGACTTAACTACACAAGCAGCAAGTATGCAAAAACGAGAATTCAATAAGGAAATGAAAGTGACTCTAATTATAGGTTTAAGTGATAGAGATGTAGGACTTTAACTAGAACTAGCCATTTTAATCAAATTTCATGTGGGAAACCTCCTAAGTATGATTCACTCAACTCTCATTGTAATGAAATCAAGTAGATTAATGAAAGGCTTAGCTCCTACTAAGATATCAAGCAATTCATTAACTCTCAATAGCTTATGGAGTTCTTTAGCCTTACTATTCTCTAGCATGCAAATCTCTTGATCCTAGCATCTAATCTAAGTCTCCTAAACATTAGATCAAACACTTGATATGCAACTATGGCGATCAATCATAATTACATAATAAAACATAGCCCGAAGAGAAATAAACATGAAAATAGAAGATAAATTCATAGATCAAGCCTAATCCCATCAGTTATCCCTAATCTACATATAATTGCAATCACAAAGAGATCTAGCTAGACATGATTAAGGAAAATAAACCATAAGAAATGCATTAAACCATAATCAAAAGATAGAGAATTCAAAGTAGAACAAAATAGTGGAAGGATCTTCAAATCTTCAAAGTAAATCTCCAACAATTGATGAAAATACCAAAGTAGAAAGAGGGAAAGTATTTCTAGGGTTCTAAAAATGTTAAAATATGAAAAGATACCCAAATGGGATGAATTTAGGGGTATTAATACATCAAAAATCAAGTTTGGGATGAGTTAGGGAGAGTCGGGGCGAGTCTAGGCGAGTTTAAGTGAGGAATTTCGGCAAACCGGCGGCCCGATAGACTGTCGGCAGCCTAGTGGGTCGCCGATGTTGCTGTGGCTGGTGACGGTCCATTGGGTCGCCGGTTGGGTCGCCGGTCCTCCTCATTTGACCGGTTCACTCATTTGACTTCTTTGCGCGACTTTTCCATTTTCACTCGTTTATCTCTCGTACGAACTCCGATTCTCAAACCGCTTTTTGCTATGGCTTTCTAACGAACTCCTCTTTGACATGGAGTGGTTTAATTGTCCAAATAAGGTCTTCATTATTCCTGCAAAAAGCATAAAAAGACTCGAGAGAACGAGAAAAACATAAATGAAATCAAACTAGTGAAACCTTAGCTATATAACTTGAAATTCCACATTTTTAAACATAAGTTTCACTCTAATTCAACTCAACATGCACATAAAATACGTATTAATCACTAGAAGGTAAATTTAACAATTAAAGCCTAAACCCATCACCTAATCTTAATCTACATATAATTGCAATCACAAAGGAAATTAGCTAGACATAATTAAATAAAATAAACCATAGAAAAAGAGAAATGAACAAGGAAAATGAATATGGTCTTTAATCTTCACTCACTAGCATAAATCTTCAACAATCAACCAAAGTACTAAAGTAGCTAATGAAAATAGAAATTATGGTTCTAAGAGTATCTTGGGTTTTAAGAATACCCAAATGTGGCAAATATTGAAGTTAAATACATCAAAACAGGTTAATGGGTCAAGTTAGGCTGAGTTAGACGAGCTAACTCGGCCGTTTAGTAAGGAGGGGCGGCCAGAAGGCGACCTAGCCGGTGGCCTGGCAGGCCGCCGTGAAGACCGTCGTCGATCTAGCCCCTCAGCCACCTACACGGCAGCCTGGCTGGCCGGCGGTGCTCCTTCCCGGTCCGGTTCTTTCGCCCTTTCGATCCTTTCTTTCAGTTCTTTCTTTCCTTCCTTTGAACTGGCTTTCAACACTTAATTTCCAATGACTCTCATCTCATGTATCTCTCGTTTCCGGCTTCCAATCCTTGGCTCGATTATCACCCTTCAAATCCCTACAACATGAATCAAAAACTGAAAGAAATGAGAAATGTATAGAATATGCTAAAAGTTCATAAACCCTAGCATTTCTATCAGTTAAGCACACAAATCACTACTCAAACACACATAGAATGAACTCAACATGCACATAAAATACGTATCTATCAACTCCCTCAAACTTAAGCCATTGTTCGTCCCGAACAATGTAACGAACAATCAAAACACTTAATATGTATGGAGTGTGCATTTGAGATCAACGATGCCTTAGAATTCTTAAACAAAAACCATTTTCCAAATTTTTCAAAGCATATCAAACACACTCTTTACCTCCTCACATGAATCATTAGCAAAAGAACTTCTCTCAATCATCAAGCATATGAACCTCACAAGAAGTGTATCATTCAACACTCATGCGTATAAAAGGTAACACTCAATAAATTAATGCAATGCAACTCATTCACCATAAGCTTGTGTTGGGATATTATGTTAAGGGGAACTTTGAATCAAAGTTAAAAATAATTTATTTTGATTCGATTTCAAAACCCTAATAAAATATTTCCCTTGTTATTTTTGATGATCTAGTAATCACTCTTTAGACTTATTTTTGGTAAAGCTTATCTGTTAGGAAGCTTTCATATTTCTAGAGCGCAGATTTATGAAGCAGTGGTCTATAAGAGAGCGTCTGTAATAAAGTCGTAACAAAGTGCATCGTAGAGCGTAAATGAGATGCTTTTCATATAAAGATGCTCAGAGCGTGCTATCACTTCAAGTTAAAGTAAAGTGCTCTCAAGTCAGCTTATTCAAAGCGACTTAACTTCAAAGCCGGTCTCGAAACATCCATATGTGCCAGCCGTGATATGTTGACTCACCAACCCTCAAGTTTGAAATTTAAACTTTCGAAAGCTGACGTACGCCGCAATTACATAGTCCATGTGTCATCGCGTTATTGCACAATGGATAGGTGCATGCAAAAAAGTCAAAATAAGGTGCAGACGGCTCATACCTATGCTCAACCACCATGCAACTATGGTCTCCTTTTTCAACAAGAAGCGACATTCCCCTAGTACTGCAGTCCATAAACCACCTGACATCATGCGACTTTTCCGAAAAAGTGAGGAACACGCGCCGCTTCTCTCCAACGGGAAGTAAGGTTCCTCCCTCTATAAATAGAAGGAGTTGCTCACACACTATATATGCACGTACAAGTATTCAACTCATAAGCAAGAACTCAAGCAATCAAGCATTCTAATTCTCTCAAGTTCTTCAAGTTCTTAACCCTTTAGTGTGTCCTCAAGAAAACCTAATTTCTTGAGTAATTATCAACCTCTTTCTATATCTAGGTTCAACCAAATACTATCTATAACCTAGTCTTGAGAATCCTTAATTCTTTATTCGTGATTTTTACTATAAAGGATTCTCATTCTAACGAAAACAAAACCCCAAAACCAAGTCTATTATTCTTAGATTGAGTTGTAATGTTATAAGTTTTTGTTAGACTGAAATCCTGATTGTGAAGCTTAAGTTTACATTCTTAGGTGGAAGGTCGTTGATTTCGTAGAAAGTTGTAATTGTTGTTAGGCTTCTCGAGAGCCCGAAATCTCTTGAAGATTTAGAGTGAGTTTGTTACTAGCTCTAAATCACTTCCCCTTGGAAGTATAAAACAAGGGAACCGAGTGAAGGTATTCATCCCATTAAGCATAAGAGTGGATGTAGGAGAACTGCTCCGAACCACTATAAAATCGTTTGTGTGCTTACTTTATTTACAAGCTTTGAATTATCATACTTGCACTCATACACTCTAAACAAACAATCGGTTTTAACTCGCAAGAAACTTTAAAGTCTCACCATATTTCCACACAACTTTCACTCACGCGAGAAGCTCTAAAAGCCTCACGAGTCTTCAGAGCGTCTACTTGAAAAAGGACGAAAAAAGAAAGAGAAGTTGAACTCTGCTCTACACACGTATTCACCTCTCCCCCCCTCTACGTGTGTGAATCACTTTCGGGACCAACAACTTGCCTCTTATATACCATCTCCATCGCTTAAGCATGTGCATAAGAACTAAGATCAAAAATGACTTTATTAAGCTTGTAATGTTAGGACGTTGGTTAAGGTAGGGAGTTTTTAGGTTAAGTGACTCAAATTTTCATCTAAGTATATTCACCTTATAACTTCTCTCTTCTAAACATGAATTTCTTCATCTTCTACCTTATCCAACCCCATTTTTCCAATGAAACCTCAAACTTTTACTAAAACTCATCATATAACAAGAACTACTCCTTTATGCTCTTTATTCATCGACTCCCTTTATTCTTTTTCTTTTCTTTTTTTTTATTTTTTTCTTTTTATTTTTTATAAGAACTTTGTTCTTAACTTTTTCTTTTCTAAACATGAGCTTATGGGAACATTCTTTCAAGACAAATTAATTCCAAAAAAACTTTCAATTTCACCCATCATTTTGAACAAATTTTCAACTCTCCACAAGATTCCCTTAACCATCCTTTACCCCCTATCCTCCGGTTTTTGAATGAAAGGCTTTATAAGGCTTAAACGGGGACTGCAAGGGTAATGAAAGATAGGTTAGTGTTTAAGGATAATAGGTTACGAAATGATGGCCTAATATCATCTCCTAATTCCATGCACAAATATAGCAATCTTGAATAAGAACCAAGGCGAGTTCTAGAAATGAAGAAGCATGCATGATAACTCTCAACAAGGAACATTAACTATATGCAATGCATAGTCATAGCTCAAGTCCTCGCTAGTTAATGTTCAATGCTCAACAATCAAGTTTCATTCTTCACTAACAATTCATGCAACTTGATAAAGAGATATCCTCAATCATGCTTCTCAAATTCAAAACAATTTTACATTTTTCACTTTTCCTCATAGGCATCGCCCTCAAAAGCACATAAGAATGACAAACACGTGCTTTCGCACTCAAGCATGTATTTCATTTATTCAAAATTCAAATAAAAAAATTTCAAATTTTTCAAAAAAATTTCAATCAAGCCCCAGTCAACAAACCACTCAACAACCTAAATTCCAACACCATTCAAATTATTCCCACTTTCGCCACAATCCAAGAAAAACTTTCGCATGTTCAAAATTCCAATATTCTCCCAATCAACAACCAAAATAAAATTACCCCAAGAGAAACATCCATGGCATCTAAGGGGCAAATAAAAATTCACAATGTCACATAAATAGCACACAAAGCAAAACAAGCAACAAGAAATACAAGTAAAGAAATGGAAAAGACATAAAAATGTAAGTAATTTAAATTCTTTATCCTACGCCCTCTCCCAAATTTAGTTTAGAAAATAAATTCTAAAATAAATTTGGAGGGAAAAATATATAAGAAATTTAAATTACACTTACAAACGTTCCAAGCTACGATGGAGATGCCTGGGGCCAAGTCACCCCTTGAACGATTTGGTAATCTCGAAAGCTCTCTAAAAGCTCCATCATTGAGGTAGCTTGCTCTTCCATTCTTGCACTCCTTTTTGCCTCCTTAAGTTGAGTAACTCTCATAAAGGTTACTTCTTGCCTCATTACCGTGATTTGTACATCAAGAGACTTGAATCCCTTTTCCATATTTGCCATTCTAGTCTCAATGGCTTCGAATCTTGCTTCATTGAACCTTCCACTTGGAACATGTTCTCCTCTTGTCGAATCCTCCATTTCTTCATCATCTACATCCATATGCACTCATTCACCTCCATGTCCAACGGTGTACTCATCCTCTTCACCATGCTTAAAGATGTGATTCTCCATGATTAACTTATGCATTGGTGATTTCAAATGCCAATTTGCCCATTCATGAAGATCGGTGACTACGATGCTCCTGGCATTTGGAAGAGGGTACATCTCACCATTATCTTGAAGAAAGTAATAAGGAGATGCTTTTGAAGCAAGAAATCTCAATTACCTTAGCTTCACAAAGTCCATAAGGTATGAATCTCTCATCGGAGGGTAACCACCAAGGTCTTCCTTGATCTTCTTAGCAATAAGAGTAAGCATTCCACCGATGTTAATCTTCCCGGTATTCACTCTTGCTTGCTTCATCAATTGAGGAACAAAGAGGTGACTAAAGTTAATCATCTTCTTGGTTAACATAGCATGAAGAATGAAGAGGTCGTCAATTCGAACCGAGGTGTTCTCCTTCCTAGCAAGGACAGTGTGAGCAAGGATTTTTAACACCATTCTTAGCACCGGGTTTCTCACCTCATTTGACTTTGAATACCCCGCCTTGAAGCCCTCCGGTGAAAGTAGAACAAGCTTGTTCCAAACGGTGTAGTGCTCAAAAGCCCTCTGTATCAACACATCACCCCCATGTGGCACTCCAAAAGCATCATCTATATCCTCCAAACTTAGCTCATGCCGTTCACCAAACAATTGAAATTGAATACCTTGCATAGGATGAACGTTTTCGGCCTCCAATGTGCTCATAACTTCAAGAACAACCTTCATGTATGTCCTCTGATCCTCAAGAGTATCATCAAGGATGTTTCCCCAACCTATATTGTCAAAGAGAGTCTTTACATTGTCGTAAAGCCCTAACTTCACCAAAACCTCCTTAGACGGAAACCTCGTTGGTACAACGCCTTTTGTCACAAGAGTGCCAAATGTTGCCCTTTCCTTATAGGTGTCCAACCGAATGGCATAAGCTTCCGGCATCTTAGGATCCTTGCTTGTTGGTTGTGAAGAAGAAGACGCATCCTTTCTTCTCTTGTTAGTAAGAGAAGAAATCAAATCCTTAGAAGATGTTTTTGCCGTTCCTTTCCCTTTAAGGTCCTTGCTCCTACACATCATGAAAAATTCCAAGTAAGATTCAAGAAGATAAACATGGGATTTTCACTTTATAGGCAATAATTCTCATAATCTCATGACCCCCTTGAGCATTCATGCTTTCAAGAAATGAAACATCAAGCATATTATGTCTCAACATGTTCTCCATAAGTTTAAAAATTCCTCTAACCTCATTCATGTATGCTCAAGTGGAAAGAGGTACAAATTCACATGAGTATTCAATTCAAGAAGATATAGCATAATTCATAATTGAAAGAATTAATGCTATTCAATGCATGCTCATTCCAATATTCCAAATTCAAAAATTTCTCCAAGGTTCAAGAAAAACCCTATGCTAAAAATTCTACTCAAACTATCCAAAATGATAAGCAACATATATACCAAAGCATAGAATGAATGTAGAAATCCCATAAAAGCAAAGGTTTAGAGCATAATACCTCATATTCTTGGAGAAACTTGAAGAACTTCACAACTTGAACCAAAAAAAAAAAATCAAATTTTCGTTTATGAAGTTATAGCGAGTGAAAAAGTGATTTCTTGGGCTTAACAAGTAGCTTATGTGATGGGTAATGAGCCTATAGAAGGATTTAACAAGATTCTAAGTGGTTGGGAATAATTAGAACAAGAAATTTGAAGTTTTTAGTAAGAGAAAGTGGGAAACAAAAAGGTTTGTTCATAGAAAATATGATGGAAAACATAAAATGAAGAAAGAGGGACAAAAAATCAAAAATAGAAATTAAGGGGGGAAGAAGGGCCGCCGGCGACCTGGCCAGCGACCTAGCAGGCCGCCGTCGATGCAGCCATCCAGCCACCTGGCCGGCGGTCTGGCTAGCGGCCTGGCAGGCCGCCGTCCAGGCCGTGGCCTACCCTTTCCGTGCTGTTCTTCGGCCTTTTCCGGTGCAGTTTTTCGGCCGATTTCGGCCGTTTTCGAAGCGACTGGCCACTCTCGACACTCCCTAAACATTTTTCAACTTTCATTTTTCACTTTTTTCTATTTTTATAGGTTTTTTCAAAACTAAACGAAATATGAAACAAAAACTGAAAACAAACTAAAAACTAACTAAAATGAAAAAGTAAAGGATATTTGTTGAGGTGCCTCTCAACAAGTGTAATAGCCATAAAAAAATTCTAAACTGGAAAATCGAATTCTTCATCGTTGAATGGAAATAATCGAACTCGAAAAATATAGCTAATAAATATTATAGCTATTTTGTACTCATGAGCTAGAATTTATTTAAGCATTATTCCGAGATGGGATTGATCCGAAGGTTCCGTAGCGAAAGAGCGATATGACGAATTCCCTAAGTTATTTCCGGACGGAATTATTATCGAGAATGATGTTATAGTCATTTTCACTACTAGTATCCTTAAGGACATTATTACTATTATAAAGTCGAATCGATATCTAGATCCTACGCTTAGGGTCTTGATCATAGCATCAAATTATCGACTTAATTAGAAGAAGGAAATCGTTCCATTAAATCAATTGGAGAATGGAAGCTTAGCTCATTATCGAAGCTAATACATGCAAGTCACGAATTTATGAATAAGAATACGATCTCCGAGAAATAGTTTATGAGAGCCGAAAGTTATTTTCGGAAATGGAATTAATTACCGAGCATGAAGGAAATTATTTCCTTAGAAGGAAGATATGAAAAATCGAGTATTATTCGATTATAGCAATTACAATATGATAAGCTAATAGCTACTTGATTAATTAAGTGACTCTAATATGAGCATATACTCTAGTAATAGATCATCACTAGTTAAATACAATAAGATATGGTAAGTCTACTAATAATCATCACACAAGAATAGAGATGATGTAGTAGAATTCCACTAACAAGAACAAATAAAATAGTGTATGTGCATGGGTGTGTGTGTCTTGATGATTATATATATATGTATATATATGTGTGTGTGTGAGGTGTCAATAAAACAAAGGAGAATAGGTGAGCGTGAGGTGTGTGCAAAGTGTACCAATAGAATAAAAGAAATAAAATAAAAAGAAAGAGAGGGAGATAGAGAGAGACCGAGAGAGAGTGAGAGTAGAGGGATGATACTACCTCTATCCCATATATTTAGACCACTTTGCCTTTATACACGTATTTCCACCGAAACTTAGTACGAGTTTTAAAATATAATTTTGTAGTATCGTTTTTTTTACGGGATACTATGAGTGTTAATATATCCCGTAAAAAAAACGATATTACAAAATTACATTTTAAAACTCGTACTAGATTTCGGTAAAAATACGTGCTAAATAGTAAAGAGGTCTAAATATATGGGATGAAGGTACTGTATCATATCGATTCCCACACTCAACCTCACCAACATTACCACATCTTCTCACTCTAACTCCCACTTTTCTCTAGAATCATCTTCATCTTCTTCTTCACCACCGAACACACCCCTTCATCCTCCATTAACGCCGAAGCCTCCCATCTTCAAGAACCACCCTTTTCCCTTCTCTAATCAAAGCCAAACTTCACCATCCTCACCAAATTCAAAGATAAACAAGGCTATGGTGGTAGATTAGCAATCAAGGATGCGGAAGTAGAACATTCAAGGATCGAAAGTTTGAGGGGAAGAGACTAACTTCGATTTTCTATCATCAACCAGTAAATCCATGTTCTTCTTGTAGTATTTAGCATGAATCAAAGTCTAGATTATAGATTTGAAACCCTAAAATGATGAACCAAATTAGTTCAAGAGTGTGAGTTCATACATGTCTTAGATCTTCATGGATTTTTACTCTACTCTTCGAAAGAAGTTGATTTGTGTATAAATTAGTAAAATCTTCCTTGAATCTTCATAGATCGAGTCCCTGCAGCCTCTGTACGAATATGATTCTTGACAATCTCTGCATGCTTCCTTCTTCAATTGATGATTTGGTATTCAAAGAAAGTGATTATGGTCTTGAAGTTTGAATAAAAACTATTTCTTTGATTTTCCGGAAAAACCCGATACTTTCGAACTCAATCTGAGAAGATCTATTTGGATTGTGAATTTAATTCTTGTGGTATCATAAAAGTTCGTTCTTATACCTTTCTATAGACACCTTGTTCATCCAAATTGAAGCTCTTATGAATTTAATATGAATTTCAAAGAATATATGTTTAAACTTGTGAAATCTGCCGAACCAGTTCTTGTATCTGTTTTCAAACGAGTTTTTGAACATCTTTCTTTATCTGAAATTGAAATATTTTTAGAGAACTATGTTCTTTGATGTCTAAACTTTAATTTGGTAGTTCATGCACCCAAAATAGCCGAGTATTGAGTGAGCTACACCTGTTTGAAAATCATGTCGAACTCTGTCCAAGTGTTCGCCTGTTCTGTAAATCAGCCTTAAAGATAATTATGTATCTCATCAACCTTTCAAGATAAAAATCCCAAATTAATTATGTAAGTAGATGAAGGTCTTATCTTTCCAAAACAGTTGGAATCATCTCAATTGATTTCCAAACGAGTGAGATATGAAATTATTAGTAGAACATCACCAGTTTGTTTTTTTTATACCGAACAGCCCCAAAGATCATGATGTAGCTCACGAACCACTTATCTTTAAAATTCCCATAAGGTACCATTAGAAAGATAAATCTCTTAGCATTCGAAAAATGTACTTTTATTCCGAATCAAGATTATAACGAATGATCTGTGCTCATTTTACTAAAAGGTCGCCAAGCTGTTTGATTCTGCAATTCAGCCTTGAAGATCCTTTTTACTCTAAAAATTGGCATGTTCTAAAAGTCATTAGTCTTCATTACTTCAAAGATTCAGCTCTTAGCTTTCTACTATAAATTTTGTAGCTCCATTCGAACAGCTCCTACACAAGAAATAAATATTTCATTAGAAGATTCCAAGTATGTTCTTAAGATAACTAGGAACCTAAATCCTTTCTATTCAACTTGTCTAATAAAATAATCACTATTCCAAGAGTGAATGTGTATGTGTGTTAAGTTAAGATATAAGATAAGGAAGAGTAACTATAAGATTAAGTGTGAGCTAAGCTTAAGTTAAGTCAAAGGATTTAAGCTAATAAACTCTAAACAATTAAACAAAGTATGAGTAGACATTTATAGTAATCTAGTACTAACTTGTTGTTACTAATTAAAGGTGCTAGCTTCGGAGATCGGATTAGCAAGGCAGAGGATCAGCCACCATCTATTTTTGATTGGAGAACTGTGAGCTAAAATGCATGATGCATGAATCTTTTTCATGATAAAATCAAAGTATGAAATTGCATGATTTCCTAGCATGAAGCATGATTTATAAATTGTTAGACGTGCCAAGTTTTAGCATGCATATGACCGATCTACAACAGCTCGACGATATCGGCCCACCTGAATCGAGATGTCAGTTGGGTGTGTACACGAAAAAGGTAAAGTGCTCGAGAGGGTGGTCAACCTCTCGGCACACACTTAGATTCATAGATCAGGTATGTTATTGATTATGACTCGAGTCCATGTTGCATTAGATGATTAAGAGCATGCGAGCCATTTCTTTTAGAGCATCAAGCAAAGTTTATTTCTCTAAAACCCTGTGTCTTGATAAAATTGGGCAAGTCTAAATATAGTTCTAAGTAGCACTTTTGTTTTGGCGATGAGCTCACTCGGTACAATTAATGTACTGACGCTCTGTGCGTATTTCTAAACGTGCAGGCAAACTGTGAATGCGAGGATGACGAGGAGGCGAGCCGTGGTTGGGGTATTGTGGTTGTAGCTCGGTGGTACATGTCTCCATACATGCGCCACAACTACCTTTTCCGTTGATTGAAAAATGTAAATGTTATGTCTTTAAGTCTTTGTAATTATTATGAGAGTTTATTTCAAATATCTCGAGTTGATGAATCGAATTAGTAAAGTAAAGATTGGTTTTCTAAAGTAAATCTAGTTTATAACTTACTAATAAAGCTGCGCACTTGAATTTCAAAACTTAAATGTCGACATGCTTTCCGCATTACTCTTTTAAAAGATAATTTCTTCCTTAAGCAAATCGAATCAAGTATTCTTCTTAAATAAAACAAATTAAGGATCTTTCTTGATTAAATGAGAATTTATTTAATTAAAGAAAGTCTTTCAAGTAAGCTCTAGCGATCCACTCCGTAGCGCACCGGTCTCCGAGGCTCGTTTTTACATGCCTTGGGTGTCGGGGCGTTACAACAAGCGCTTAGTTTAACATCGTTAGCTCGACGATACCTCAAACATCATGGATCATTGTAGGTAAATGGCCGTTTCCTTGGCTTTTCCATCCGACTTGAAGTACGGTTTGAGACGATGACCATTAACCACAAATGTCGAACCATCTTCTTTCAAAAGCTCGAATGTGCCTTTCTTGTTGCACTTGAAGATGACATAGGGACCCATCCACTTTGACTTGAGCTTTTTGGGAAAGAGTCGAAGTCGAGAGTTAAACAAGAGTACCTCGTCACCCGGTGCAAACTCTCATTTCCGGAGTCCCATGTCGTGAAACTTATTTGCTCTCTCTTTGTAGATCTTTGAATTCTCATAAGCCTCATTCCTCCACTCATTAATTTCAACAAGATTTTCAATCCTTTTGTGACCGGCTTCCTTGAGCTTAAAGTTGATCTTCCGAATTGCCCAATAGGCTCTATGCTCCATCTCGATCGGAAGACGACAAGATTTACCAAACACGAGTTGGTAAGGAGACATGCCAATTGGAGTCTTGTAAGCCATTCGATAGGCCCAAAGAGCATCATCAAGCTTGTTGGCCCAATCTTTCCTTATTGTGATCGTCTTCTCAAGGATTTGCTTAATCTCTCGATTTGCAAGTTCCTGCTTGTCCATTAGCTTATGGATGATATGGAGACGTGATCTTGTGCTTCACTCCATACTTGACAAGCAAACTTCTCAACCACTTATTGTTGAAATGAGACCCCACATCGCTAAGCAAAGTTCTCGGGGTTCCAAACCAAGTCAAAATATTATTTTTCAAGAACTTGATAACTTTAGAATCACTCTTCGTGGTTGGGATGGCCTCGACCCACCTAGAAACATATTCAATAGCAATGAGAATGTAAGAGAACCCATTTAAATTTGGAAATGGCCCCATGAAATCAATTTCCCACACATCAAATAACTCAACTTTAAGCATGATATTTTGAGGCATTTCATCCCTCTTTGAAATGTTTCCCAAACGTTGACACCTATCATAAGACTTCACAAATGCTTGACAATCTCTAAAGATGGAAGACCAATAGAAACCACATTGGAATACCTTTAATGTCGTCCGATTAGCTCTAAAATGACCCCCACTTGGTCCACTATGGCAATCTTAAATGATTTTGGATCATTCACCCTCCATAACACACCTACGAATGAGACCATCGGCATACCTCCTCCACAAATATGGATCTTGCCAATAATAGAATTTCACATCACGGAAGAATTTTTACTTTTGATAATCTGAGGGATTTGGTGGCAATTCTTGAAGCACAAGGTAGTTAGCAAAGTCAGCAAACCAAGAATCATTGCATTTCATCAACATAACCCTTTCATCCGGAAAACCATCATTGATACTCAATATCATATCCCCTCCTTCAATCAGCTCCTCAATTCTAGACAAGTGATCGGCTATCACATTCTCACACCCTTTTCTATCATGAATTTTCATGTCGAACTCTTGTAGAAGAAGAATCTAACGAATGAGGCGAGGTTTAACATCTTTCTTTACAACAAGGTGATGAATTGCCGTATGATCCAATACACAATTGTATGATTCCCCATAAGGTAAGGATGGAACTTATCAAAAGCAAAGACGATTGCTAGAAACTCCCTTTCCATTATGGTGTAATTCTTTTAAGCCGCATCCAACGTCCTACTTGCATAGTGGATTACCCGAAATGAATTCTCCCTTATTTTTCCCAACACGACTCCCAATGCCCAATCACTTGCATCACACATCAAAATGAAATGGTCACTCAAATTTGGTTTAATCAAAATGGGAGTAGAAACGAGGGCCTTCTTCAATGTTTCAAAAGCTTCCAAGCATTTATCATCAAAGATGAATTTCTCATCCTTTTGCAAAAGAGAACAAAGAGCCTTTGTGATCTTCGAGAAATCTCTTATGAATCTTCGATAAAACCCCGCATGCCCAAGAAAATTTCGAATTGATTTCACATTTGTTGGAGGTGGAAGTTTCTCTATGGAAACGATCTTGGCTCTATCAACCTCCAAACCGGCACTAGAAACCTTGTGCCCAAGCACAATCCCATCCTTAGCCATGAAGTGACACTTCTCCCAATTTAAAACTAGAGAAGTGTCCTCACATCGTTGCAATACCTCCGAAATGTTATCCAAGCATGCATCAAAGCTCGATCTAAAAACCGAGAAGTCATCCATGAACATTTCCATGATATTCTCAATTAAACCGTTGAAGATAGACATCATGCACCTCTGAAAAGTTGTAGGGGCATTACACAAACCAAACGGCATCCTTCTGAAAGCGAAAAGTGCTATATGGACAAGTAAAGACCGTTTTATACTGATCTTTTGGGGTAATCATAATCTGGTTGTACCCTGATTAGCCATCAAGGAGGCAGTAATACTCATATCCAGCCAATGTGTCCAACATCTGATCTATGAAAGGAAGAGGAAAGTGATCCTTCCTTGTAGCCAAATTCAATGCTCTATAATCAATGCAAACACGCAATCCAGTGGCCAATCTAGTAGCAATTATTTCATTCTGCTCATTGGTAACCACTGTCATGCTCCCCTTATTAGGAACAACTTGAGTTGGACTTACCCATTCACTATCAGAAATTGCATAGATCATAGCCGCATCAAGTAGTTTCAACACTTCCTTTCTAACCACTTCTTGCAACACAGGATTTAACCTCCTTTGAGGTTGAACTTTAGGACGAGACCCCTCTTCTAATAATATACGATGCATGCATAAAGAGGGACTAATCCCCTTTATATTAGCTATAGACCAACCAAGCACAGATTTAAACCTTCTAAGAACCCTCAACAACCTATCCAATTCAGACTCTGACAGGTGTTGTTACACTATAACGGGAAAATAGTCATTATCACCAAGAAAGGCATACCTTAGATGATCGGGGAGTGGCTTCAACTCTAGAGTGGGAGTGCTTGAAGGAGATTCTTCTTCTTTGATTGAGCTTCCACTTTCTCCCGGCTTGTTGATATCAAGATAGTGCACCTCTTTCATTGGTGAGCCTTGGATTGAATCTATGATAGCAAGTGACTCCAAAAGTTCATCGCAAGCATCATCCAAATCGGAGTGAGTAAAGAGAATTAGAAACGGTATACTCAATCGAATCCTTTGCCATAGATGTAGCCAAAGTCTTGATTAACTTGCACTCTTCATAACTTGGTTCATCCCCTTTTTTCATTGCATCAAAGATCAAGAGAGTAAGGGTTTATTCATTCACCCTAAATGTAAAATTCCCATCTTGCACATCGATGAGAGCTTGACCGGTTGCTAAGAAAGGCCTTTCAAAAATGAGTGGCATATCCTTATCTTCCGGCATGTCTAGTATAACAAAGTCCGCACAGAAGATAAACTCCTCAACTTTCACCAATACATCTTCAACTATGCCTTGAGCATAAGAAATCAAATGATCAGTCATTTGGAGACAAATAGAAGTGGGCTTGATTTCTCCAATATCCAATCTCTGAAAATTTGATAAAGGCATCAAGTTAATGCTAGCACCAAGATCACACAACACTCTACCAAACTTTTGACCTCCAATAATGCATGCAATAGTGAATCTCCCGGGATCTTTTTGCTTCAAGGGCATTTTCTTTTGAATCACTGCACTACACTCTTCCGTAAGACTTATAGTTTCATATGAACTAAACTTCCTCTTATTGGAAATGGTCTCCTTAAGAAATTTCACATACCCCTGCATATCTTTTAAAGCATCAAGCAAGGGTATATTGATTTGTACCTTATTGAACATCTCCAAGAACCTTTTCATCTTTTTATCCAACTTTGGCTTTGCTAAATGATGAGGGAATGGAGCCTTTGTAATCACATCCTTGGTAGGGATAGGTGCCTCTATCAACACCTCCTTTTGAGCTTCTTCTTTACGAGCTTCTTTTCTTGGTTCCTCCTCAAGAGTTAAGGGTTCCTCATAAGGTATGTCTTCAACAAAAACCTCCTCTTTTTCACTTCCAGATGTGGCTTGGTTCTCATAAGTTTTTCCACTCCTCAATGTGATAACATTGCATCCCTTTGGATTTATCTCCGTAATGCTTGGGAATTTTCCGCTGTATGTTGAATGGTGGCATGATTGGCTATTTGACTCATTTGTCCTTCCACCATATTCACTTGCTTGGACAATGAAGACACCGTGTTCTCCAATGCATTCACCTTTTGCCCAGTTTGAGTGATGAATGTGCTTTGTTGAGTGAACATTTGAGCTTGATTCACCAATACTTGTTGCATCATTTGGTCCATCGATGGGGAATACTTCTTTGGTTCTTCAATAATTCCTTAAGAAACGGAGAATCCCAGAGGTGGTTGAAGAGCGTTGTTTGGATTCCCATAAGACAAGTTGGGATGCATTCGATTGTTGGGATTATAGGCTTGGTTACCTCCTTGATTACCATAAGAATGGCCTCCTTGAAAGTTTCCTTGGTACCCTTGCCTATTATAGTTCCCGTAGCTTCTTTGGTTCACATAACTCACTTCTTCATTTCCATTGAACTCCAAAGTCCCTTGAGATTGAGCACTTTGCATTTGAGCTTTCCTCTCATTTTCATACATCTTCTTCATACTAGCAAGCTCCAATGCTAAAGCATCGTACCTCTCATCCTCAATTGAAGCTAGTTTTCTAGAAGGGGCCTTCTCCATTGGCCATTGATAGCTATTAGCCGCCATCTCTTCAATGATCCTAAACGCTTCCTTTGCATTTCGATTGACAAGGCATCCATCGGAAGTAACATCTATAATGCTTCGTGTATAAGGTATTAACCCACTATAGAAGTTTGTTATTTGTTGACCCTCATTGAAGCCATGTTGAGGACATTCCCTTAGAAGCTCCCTATATCTTTCCCATGCCTCAAACAAGGTTTCATCACCTTGTTGAGAGAAGTGTGAAATGTCAAAGATAATCCTTTGAGCTTTGGAGGGTGGAAAATACTTAGAAATGAAGACCTTGCACAAATTGTCCCAAGTATGGATATCGGCCTTGTTCAATCCTTTTTTACTAATCTTTAACCCGATCTCTTAAAGAAAACCTGAACATTCTCTTACGAATGGCGTCGTTAGGGACTCCATTTTGCTTGACGGTGTTAAAAATATCAAGAAAGGTAGTAAGGTGGGCATTTGGGTCTTCCGTAGGCCCTCCTCCGAATTGCTCACTTTTGACCATTTGAATAAGACCGGATTTAAGCTCATAGTTGTTGGCGTTGATCGTCCCCCACTCTCCCCCATTATCCCTAAACACTAACATATCTTTCATTACCCTTGCGGTCCCCATTTGAGCTTTATAAAGCCTTTCATTCAAAAATCGGAGGATAGGGGGTAAATGATGGTTAAGGAAATCTTATAGAGAGTTAAAAATTAGTTGAAAATGATGGGTGAATGTGAAAGTCTTTGAGAATTGGTTTGTCTTGAAAGAATGCTCCTATAAGCTCATGTTTAGAAAAGAAAAAGTTAAGAACAAAGTTCTTATAAAAAAAAGAAAAAAGAATAAAGGAAGTTGTTGAATAAAGAGAGTAGTTCTTGTCATGTCATGAGTGTTAGTAAAAGCTTGAGGTTTCATTGTAAAAAGGGGGTTGGATAAGGTAGGAGATGAAGAATTTCATACTTAGAGCGAGGAAGAGATAAGGTGGGGTGCTTGAATGAAAATTGAAGTCACTTAGCCTAAAAACTCCCTACCTTAACCAATGTCTCGACATTACAAGCTTAATAAAACCCTTTTTGATCCTAGTTCTTTGTACATGCTTAAGCGATGAAGATGGTAGATAAGAGGCAAGCTTATGGTAAATGAGTGATAACCTTTATACACTTCAGTGTTGAGCGATACACTTCCCATGAGGTTCATTTGCTTGATGATTGAGGGAAGTTCTTCGCTAATGATTCATGTGAGAAGGTAGAGAGTATGTTTGATATGTTTTGTAAAATTCAGAAAATGGTTCTTGGTTAGATTTTCTGAGGCATCGTTGATCTCAATTCACACCCATTCGTGTTTAAGTGTTTTGATTGTTCGTTCCATTGTTCGGGACAAACAATGGCTTGAGTTTAGGGGAGTTGATAAACACGTATTTTATGTACATGTTGAGTTCATTTGGAGTGGAATTCATGCTTGAATATGTGGAGTTTTAAGTGATATTATTAGGTTTTGCTAGTTTGCTTGCATTCGCGTTTTCCTCATTTTCTCGAGTTTTGTTATGCTTTTGCAGGAAAAATAAAGAAAATATTTGTCAAATTAAATTATTTGATGTCGAAGATGAGCTCGATATGAAGTCATAGCAAAAAGCAGATCAAGAATCGGAGTTCGGACGAGGGAGAACGAGGCAAAACTGTGGAACTGCGCAAAGGAGAAGGGCTGACGGCGACCTGACCTGTGACCTGTCAGGCCGCTAGCCAGGCCGCCGAATTGTTGGGGTTGTTGTGTATAGCTAAAAAAAAAACATGTTTTAGTATATATGACATGTATTCCACTGGTTACAATCACCTATCTGAATAAATATATTAATAAGAATAAACCCAATATCTCATGTTTTAGAACACGTGGACGGCTCGGGTGTAGGGGAGATCACGTAGCGTTCGATAATAATTATGAGATATAAACAGTGTCATAGTCAAGATAGCTTGGGAAACCTATCGGTTTATACTGCAACCTGACGGTAGTGGCGGGTCTCAGTTGCTAGTTATGTTGGTACGGTGGAACGTATTGACAAGATCAAGTGAGATAATGTTCTTCTGATACTGACCCTAGCAATATGTGAAGAACTAGAGATCTCAGTATTTAGAGATATGATCTTAATCTCGATTGGCTATTAGATATATATGTGTTGTTCATTATTACTTTGATTTGCAAGATACGGGTTTATTGCAGCATCCCTGATGACTTGCTTCTTGGGTAACATGAGGGCACATAGTATGTCTAATTAGTTGTATCGAGACACCGTGTTCGTATTAGGTTGAGAGATATCCTCTCAGGAAGTTCACAAGATTTACTATACCAAGTCATGCATGCTTATTAAGTCCAGGTATAATAATAAGGTGTGAACGGGTACTACTTGAGGATAAGAAGAAGTTAATTAATTAGGAGCAGTCAGAGAAGCTCTAACTAATTAATGGATATCGGAGTTTTAAACATGGGGATAACTCTATATAAAGTATCAACCCTAATCTACAAATTAGGACAGAGCGGTGATTCAGTTGTGACTCTTTAGTGGAATGCGTCACAACTCTAATGAAATAAATGCTCTGGGTTGATCATGGAATTATTTCATTAGGTAAGGCTAAACTCTGTCTTGTACATAGATCCTTGGGATGGCCCAAGAGCTCTTCAGGAAAAGAATTCAATGTATTATTGAGGGATGTTAGTTTTGGACTGAAAAGAGGCACTATGGGCTCGAGCCCATAATGTGGCGCCGACAGTAGTGTAGGGGACGCCTATATCTTTTTTAGATGTCCATCTGGGCTCAATAGTTGCACTCTTGTTAAATATGTAATATGGAATAAATTAATATCTAATTAATTAAGATTTATTCTTAATTAAGGAATTAGATAATTAATTTATTATTTACATATAATATTTTCCTTATAATAATTAGGATTAATTCTAATTATTTATTTAATTAGAATTTATTCCAGTAATTATTAACTAAACCGGGCTTAATTAATTAAAGCCCGTATCTTAGTGGGAAAGGAAAAGAGGCACCCCTCCTCCTCCTATAAATAAGGAGGAGGGATTCTTCAAACCTTAGTTCATTCTTGAGAAGGGGACACCTACTGCAGAGTGTGAGAAGGAGTTCCAAGTTCCAAAGTTCCGAGACGCCCACATAGTCGGAGAACTTCGAGAAAAGGGATCACATCCCAGTAATCTAGACCTGTATATTACTCCATCTGCAACTAAGAAGATATAATTCTCTAAACTCAAATGTATGATGTATTTGTATTTAAATTATCACATCCAATTCGAAGATCTAGTAGGAAAAAATAACGCTTTCAAGCAGCGGTAATCAACTGGTATCAGAGTCACGGTTCTAGAATTGGCTCTGTGTAATTTGATTAAATGTATGTTCATGCATCTGAGTCGATTATGCTATAACGTATGCATGCTGCTGTCCAGGAACAACGTGTGTTGTTTTTTATCCAGTTTTTCATCGTTTTTCATGATTATTTTTTAATCAGTGAGAACTAAGGTACCGATTAGAATATGATTCATTTTTCTGTAATTTTTCCATGTATTTTTTTTTATTATTGCTTGTAATTGCTGGAAATCGGAGTTTGAGAAAGTGAAGAATGATGGCACGAAATCGAGGCGCGGCAGCAACGGCCGCGCAAGGCAGCGCGTCGCGCACAGGCGCCAAGGGACGACGGCGGTAGCAGCCGTTTTAAGCTACATTTTAGCCCACCACCTATGTTGTTCATGATGGCCGGATCTAGGGTTTAAACGCTAGGTGACGCCGACGTTGGAACGGAGGCGGTGTTGGGGTTGATATACTGAAAAGCATACTTTATGCTTGTATTATTAACAATTTCTTCCGGTTTTGGAAATAAATATTTTGTCATATGTTTTGCATATTAATTCGTGTTATGGTTATGCAAATAAACGTCCGGTACTATATATTATAGATAATATGGTGTAGGTGGTCGCACGGAAGATCATATTATCGGTTTCTTATATAGTTAAATGGTGTTCGCAACCGAAAGTAATCTTGGACGAATTACTTGTTAAGGTTGTAGTATAAGCTGGATAATAGTTGGTCTTGGCTATTAGCTTATACTGGTGCATACGATCAGAGTTGCGCTGAACGGGATCGAGGTGAGATAAATCCTTTTATACTGACTTATTAAGGATCATATCTCGGACGATTATTGTTTCTTAATTCTAGTTGTCATAATATTCAATTATGTATTTATAATAATTATTGCTTTGATTTACCATGAGTGAGAGTTATTGCAACTCAAAGAATCTCCGTATCTTGGGTAATAATATTATAAATATGATAATTAATAATATAGCTAGAAATCGTGTCTTGGTGCGCCGAGTTGATGATGTCCCCTTGAGGCGTTCTAAAGATTATTATATCAAAACCCTGCAGGTGGATTAAGTTCCGATATAATAATAAGGTCGAACGGGTACACTCTCGGAATAAGATATTAATTAATTAGAGCAGTCAATAGCTTAAATTAATTAATGGACATGCGATATCTTAAACACGGGAAATAATATAATTCAAAGAGGAGCCCGGTATGTCATAATTTGGGATTGGATGGCGATGCAATATTATTTTACTATAGTGGAAAGGCTATAATATTAATATAATTAAATAGAGTATTCGGGGCCAGAGAATACTTGGATTATTTAATTATATTGGAAGCCCCAGTCCAAATCCTCCTCAAGGTCCCTGGAGTAGCCCAATAGAGCATAGCCTGGCCCATTAGCCTTGGCCCTAACCTCTCCAACACTCTACCTCTTATTATAAATGAGAGAGAAGTAGACATGTTCAGTATGTGATTTCATTCTCACAGAAAAGAGAGAGAGGGGCGGCGGCTTCTGGGAGGCACAGAGAATAGATTTCTGCCCACTCAGAATTTCTCTGGTTGCTAGGGAATACTCCAGAAGACTTCGGGGTCGACGTGAAAGAGCCAGATCTCGTGTGCAGAGATCTGGTGCGTGGAAGATCATTTCCTCGACTCAGAATTCCACCGGTGATACGCAAGCAGGTATATATGATTTAGATCGGTTTCCGCTTTCAAGATCTAAATTCAGATGTTTAATAATTATTGTAATTAATTAAATCTACATCCGAGGGATCCCGGATCCAACTGGCGGGCGGATGTTTACGGCAGCGGAACGGCGGCGAGAGGCAGAGAGCAGCAGCTGCAGTGACACCCTTAGGGTTTCAAGTTGTTGCACGCTTCTGCTCGACCGATCGTCGGAGCCAGGCGGACCCAGCACCTTCGAGGTGCTGGGGGACTCGTCGCGGCGGCGTTCGGAGGCGGCTGGTAGCACGACGATGGGCGGAGAAGCACGACGGTGAGCAGCTGTGCGCAAACACATTAGGGTTTTTGCCTGCATGCTCGTGCCTCTCCGTCGGGGCTCGTGTGCTGCAGTAGAAGCATCTCAACACCTCCTCGTGGTGCTGGGCGGCAGTAGCAGTCGGCGGCAGCAGCAGAAATGGGCCGCGGCGAAGCGATCACCGCGCACGGCCCGTCCGCCTGCTGCTGCAAGTGTTTCTTGCTGCTGCTACTTGTCGTTGCTTGAACCCGGCGCCTTCTCAGCGCCGGGGAACTCGTTAGACGAGTGTGAGCACGGCTACGGCAGCGGTGCTTCGACAGAATTATTGCAGCGGTAGCGGAGGGGAGACGACGGCAATGGGGTGGTCGTTTTGGATCGGGCCGGGTGCCAGGCTGGGTTCGGGCTGGGTTGCAATGGAAGTAGCCGGCACATTTACCCAGCCTATGCAATCCGGGCTTTGATTCGAGCATTGCTCATGCGTACGTCGGTCGGCGCATGGTTGGAGACGTGCCGAACGAATGAGGGCCGTTTGTTTTTCAACGATCGGTCCTCGTCGTTCGACGAGGGCTAAGGTTTTCTGAAACCCTAGCATGATCGTCGACGGTTAGGTTTTTCGTAACCTAATTCGTTCCAAAATTAATTCGTCTCGTTTCATTTTGGATATAGGGAATTCCACGCCTTAATTCTATTTTCGAGCTGGATGCTATTTTTGGAAGGTGGACTTGAAGACCAAGAGAATACTTTCCAAATTTCGAAGACCGAAGCTTGTTTCGGATTTTAATTAATTAATTGTAATAGATAGGTTTTATCCTTCCCGGTCGGCAGCCTATTTATTTGTTTTAATTAATTATGCATGCTATGGATGGTTTAAATTATGCAATGTAATGAAAGCATGATTATGCATGTTATTGTTGCTTTTATTAAATGCATAATAGAAACAAACATGCCTAGAGTGTCATAGCATGAATTTTTTGATTTCAAAAGTGAGCATGTTTTATTACTTGTGCTTAGAAATCATGCGGTAGGATTTAATTGTCAACGTGCTTTGTATATCGCATAAAAACCCTTTGAAATTAAAAAGACTAAGCGGAAAAATCAATTAGTTTTAATTAATTAATTGAGGACCTCCATATTTGATTTTAGGCGAAGTCAAGGAATAGGATCATGTAGACGATCACCCTACGTGGCCTGCACGAATGCGACCTCCTTACCCGTATATTCATCGGTAAAATTACTCAATAACTTAGAATATTCTTTAGGTGAGTGAGAGTTGTACGAGTAAACGTCCACCCTACGTGGCTTGCTCGTGCGGGCTCTAACTCGGACCTTAGTGGAAATTTTAAGTGAGATAATCTAAGAGGTTATCTGCAATACCGGCACAGTTCTTGTTTTTTGTGCTACCTTGTAGATAAACTCGGTTAGGTGAATAATATGGTTAAAGCTTAGCTACTAATTGATGAATCCTCCCTACGAGGTCACTTCTCAAAATAGTAGGGTCCGGTTAAGGTACGGGTTATTATTTCTTTAGTTCAAAAAGGTCCATGTGATGATAAGAGAAATAAACTGACTGTGTGTCATGGTCAAAAATTTTATGCTTGCCTGGTCGCCCTACGTGACTCTCGTATAAAATTTTTGGGCTACTCATTTGTTGGTTCAATGTTATTTTGTCAAAGGGTTATAATATTGATAACATAAATTATTCTTATTTAACGAGTTGTTAACTGTCAACTTGTGTTATTTGGTTTCAGATATGTCTATGGATCCTTTTCGCAATCAAGTTCTTAATTCTGTAGCCTCCTCTAGTAATATTCCTCAAGAGAATAGAAACCGTATCCTTAGGTTCCAGACTTTTGGAAAAATATCCTCTAAAAAATTTGAGGATAATGATGACATGGAATGTTATGTCATGGAGTTTCGCGACTTGTTTTTGGCATATGAAACATATGGCGCCACACTTTCAGAGAAAGTCAAGTGTGACATAGTCTTGGCTTCTTTGTCGGCTTCTTTCACTACTCTTCGCATGGAGATCATCAAGTCTCAAGTCGACCATACTAATGTGGAAGCTCTTTTCGAAGAGCTACTTGAGGTCGACAACGAGAGAAAAAAGGTGGTCATGTGGGCGAGAGAAGTGAAGAAGATACGCGATAAAGTGAAAGTCAAGAGTGAGTGTGAAACGAGTCATGATTCTAAAAGTGGAAAGGAACCACCGAGACGGCATAAAAAGCAAAAGAAGGATGAAGGTATGTCTCTAATGTAACAGGGAAAACATATTAGCATTGGTTTAGTCATTTTGGATGGATTTAACTAATGGATACTAATTATGGTTTGTTACATGTGTTTCCTTGTAGGCGACGCTACAAAGGAAGGATGAGGCTGCTTCAAGTTCTGGATTTGGCAAGCATGGTCGGTCAATGCGGTTGCCAAATACTTGAAGACTTCTTTTCTTTATTTTATCTCTTGGTATTTGAGATAATGTTGGTAGATACATTAATGTTTCATTTTATTTTTTTCATTACATTGGTTTTGCCAAGTTTTGGCGGTACATTATTTTGAATTATTTATGAATAATTTAGTTTTGACATTTGTGTTAATTTATTTTAACACTGGTTGTTAAATGTTTATCATTCATGTGTCGAAGTAATTATCTTGAAACATGGTAAATCTCAAATGTGATTAGATAATTGTAGAATTTTTTTTTTGTTTCTCACCTCTTTTCCCATCTTTTTTTGGAACATTACTAAACTATATCTAATATCTATGATTCTACCTTATAATTTGAGTACAAAATGGTCTTAGGACCGATTTCGGGGGATCAAATTGGAAATAAGGAATATTTGCATATATCGTAGTGCAAGTTAGTTGAATTTAGATTGGTGATAAGTTGGATTAGTAAAGTTTTCAATAAAAGATTAAAATGACAAGGTGACGAAAGGATCGTTCTTGAATAATAGTCAAGAATGATAGGAATATTCAAGGAACTTTAATAAGCCAAGTAGTACAAGAATGAATAGTCACAAGTATTCTACACATATTCATCTTTATTGCAGTGGGAGTGTTCTCGAGAGAATACTAAAGACATTTTCTTCGTGTATATCAAGAAATTAAGTTTTCTTGGAAAATGTACATAAGGAAAGAAACAACCACATAAACTGAAATAAAGGTTTTTGGATGAGATGGTTGAAATAATTGGTACAATTCATGAATTTTGCGATTCATGGGAATCCATTGGTTTGCATGGTTCATTATTGGATTGGGATCCACAATGGAAAGGGCAATGGCAATGGTAAAACAAAGGTAATATGGAAAATATAGATGAAATGGGCGCTTAAGTCCATTTTCAAGGCTTTGTTGGGATATAAGTTCCCAAAAATGTTCTATATTTCATATTAACACTTTTTGTACCTCATAAGTTACAATCGAATATCTGTCTAAAGCCAATGACTAGTTTAGCTGGTGATATTCGGATATAACGGTTATGATGGGACATGTATATACACATAAAAGTACATTACTCTGAATGCTTGATGGTTTCATGTAGAAATTCGGATAATGAGACATTTGTCGAAAAACATGCATAAAATTAGTTTTATGGGACATGTTAACAAATGTTGGAGTTCTCATCATAATAAAGATGATAGGTGTGATTTTCTTGTATATTATGTGATAATATTATTAACTTTGGCAACACTGTGAAAGTATTATCGGACATAATGGTGGTGGTTATCCGGACAGTCTAAGATATAGAATTTTTATAATGTGGATATATCCTTAATAATAGTATGCATTATTCAAGTATTCTACATAGGTTACTGTTCTGACTAGGTTATCGATATACGTTATATCGGAAAAGTGTCAGATATTTGTTATTGATGCGTGCAATGTAACAAATAGAGTTCATTATCGAATTAATGAACACGGATAATCAGGGAGTATAATAGTAATAAGGTAATCGACCTTAATCTATGTGTTCACTTAGAAAGTAGAACCATGCCTTGGAAAATCTCGGAACAGTAAAATGTTTTATGAGAGTTCTTTCATGACAAGTTAAAATTGTAGTGGGAGCTACTAAAGCAACTGTATGGTTGGGAACTTTACTTTGTGAAATGGTAGAAATCCTATTTTGCTAGAAATATCACATTCTATGTGAGATTTTAAGTGCAGAAGCAAAATTTATAGATTTGTCAAGCCGGGAACACACATAGGAGTACCGGTTGGTTTATATAACCATAAGACGATATTGCGGGTATAAAGGAACATTTGTCACGCCCTGATTCTCGAAGGAAGAGGAAATTGTGAATCAGAACATGACTGAGCTTGGAAAAAAGAGGCGGGGAAAGAAAGGGGGAACTAATCTTATATAAATAAAATCGGATATAATGTGTGCCCAAAGAATTTGACAGCATTTCCCTTATAAAAAGAATGAACCTAAATTGGAAATGACAAGAGATAACAAAGAGATAGATTCATGCATAGCGTAAGGATCGTTTTAAGTTCAAATGGCTCAACCATAGATACAAAGAATAGACTTCATACATAAAAAGAAGTTAAAGAGTCTAAGCTCTTATCAAAAGACATAACAACTTCAAGGAACAAAGTTGAGAGTTGAACACAAAAGATGAGCAACTTGCGGAAGCTTATTACAAAAGGAGAACCCTCGCCTCAACTCTGCCCCGTCAGCACTGTCTACTTAACCTGAAAATATTTGAAAAAAATGTTTGGGCTAAGTACTAATGTACTCAGTGGGCTTAGCATTTGATATACAGTTTATCAAATCAAAATACAGTTTATCCATTATCATAAGACATAACCTGGAAGGTTTTGTAAAAGAAAATACATCCAAGTATGTCAAAACATCATCATTTTTCTTAGCGTGCATTTGTCACACTCTACAGTTACTCTTACTGTGACCCCGGACCTCTAGCCACCGTCGGATCCATTAATATTCATTTTGGACTTTGGGTCGAAACCCAGAGAGTCCCATTCATCGATAGCACATGAGAGAGATCAACCAATCGCAATACTATCATACTGTATACATAGTTCAAAGTTAGTGTTTTAGACTGAACTAAGAACCTCAATCGATTAACTTCAGAGCCTTAAACGTGTAGAGTACACAAGAACATTTTATGGATAAACAATTTTCATTTGTAAATATCAGAGCATAATATAACTAAAGATATGTTTGGAAGTAAAGCCCACTTTGATGGAATAATTCCGAAGATAATAAATTAAACTCGGTCCAAGTGATTTTTGCTCTTCCTCAAAAGGTCTTACAAGATAAGGTCTAATCTTTAAGGTATTCCAAGCTTAAACTCCAAAGAAATACGGAATGACTAAATCCTAGATTTGCTATGCCTGAGTTTTGAAAACTTAACTAATCATATCAAAAATTCAGATCAAACGAAACACGTTTGGTCATTGAACAATGACTCGAACAGATGCTGAAAATCGTAGGAATGCTGGAATTTTATAGGTTTGACACATGGATTTTGAGCTAGGATATCTCCCTCGTTTCTTAGCCAGATTGGGCGTTTGAGCTATCAAAAATGAAGTTTAGAAAACAAGGAACAACTTTCATTTTTTACTTTTCCAATATAAACAAAGGAAGGTGCTCGAAAATGCAATTTAAGAAGGATGGTTGTTGCTGTTCGCTGAAGAATGAAATTCAGGACATTTAAACTTTGAAAAGTCACAATAAATCCATATTAACTCCGATTTGGGTGAACGGGGTGTCTTTAGAAAGCTAAGAGAATGAACTTCAATATAGAAGAAGAATCAAATCCAAAGCATGAACGAACATTTCTAGATTTGGCTTGGAGGTGGATTGATTTTCATATGATGTTTAAGAAATGAATTTTCTCAAATTTCAAGAACACACATCCAATCCTAAGGGCTCTAAATCATCTATGGAGCATGAATCTCATGAATATCAACATGAATAAATGACATGAAAGGGGCTGTAGAAATCGAATCATCAGGGAATCAAAGGGGTTTTCAACAAATCTTACATAGATCATCATCTAATCAAGTGTAGAGCATAATTCTTGAAAAATTAAGAAATGCATGAGGGTTGATGATGAAGAACGAAAATTGATCTTAAAAATAGGGCTTTAATTCATCATCTTGCATCTAAATTCAAGGCTAGATCATCAAGGGAAGGTAGAACTTACCAATCTAAGAAGGAAAAATCGAGCTCCAAGCTCTTGGTGGAGAAAACGAGACTTACATGGAGCCTTAGAGCTTCTTGATCATTGATTTGGTGCTTGATTCTTGTTCCTCATGTTGAATGGTGAAAGATAATGTAATTTGGGCCTGATTCTTGATGTGGAATGAAAGTTGTGGCTTAGTGTGTGTTTTAGTGTGTGTTCTTGGTGCTGAAAATGGGGGTGTTCGGCTACAAGGATGAGGAGAAAGGAAGATGAAGTGAGGTAGGTGGTGGTGATGAGTGCTATGTATAATTGTGAGTGTGCTACAAGCAACACTCTCCTACCTCTCTCTTACACTTAACACACACATACACAACACAATTTTTATTATTTATTTTCCTCTCATATGACACACCCACATGCCTATTGATGTGGTAGTCTTTTCTCACCATCACACATGTACCTTATAATATTATTCTTGTCTTCTCATCATGATACATATATCTAGTATAAAATATTGTTTTTCCATTAGTGGGATATCTCTACACATATCTCATCTTATTTTCGTATAATATTTTTACAGCATAACATTATCCGGAAATCATTCAGGGTAATTTCTTGTCTTGCATAATTCCTTCATTCTCAAAATTCTCGAGATTTCATTGGAAATAATTCCAACATATTATAAAAAAATTCCATAAGCTCATTTTTGTCCGTGCTCAATCTCAAATACTCGAATAATTTTATTTCCTCCTTTGAAATTTCAATTTTTTCCAAATATAGATTTTTACGGCTATTACAATACTACCCCCTTAAAAAGAATTTATCCTCGAAATTCGTACCCTCTAATGTACACACTGGGTAGGTCGCTCATACCCGTCCTTAAACATCCCTTGTAGTTCTTCGTGGCCCCATTGTGCCTCCATCACCATTCATCTAGTGGTTGCGTTTGGGCCGAGTCATACTTGACACATTTGTCTTGTTAATCTGGGATACATTCTCACTTTTCTTGTTGCCATCGATAATCTAAGCTTTTCAGCTTCGTGCTAGGATTGATCATTTTCTTATTGCTATTAGCAACTATGAGATTCGGCAATCTAAATTCTATGACACCGTGCTAACAGTTGCTTCTTCGTAGCAATAAACATTTCCTCTATACGCGTATAATTTAATTGTGTGATTGACTTTTCTAATATTATCGCTTGGTGGGATAGTGAAATTCCTATGCATAGTTCTGATCGTTTGCCTCGCATTCTAGCTGACTTCGTGTTGTAGTGGAAGCATCGTGCTAAGAGTTGATCATGCTCACCTCTCATTGTCTTGCCTTGGCATGGTACTTCTCGTACCCTCGTTCATTAGGATCATTATTGGTTCGCCCGGTACTAGCTACTTGTTCACTTCTAGTTTAGCGTCGTGTTTTGATTTGATCATCTCTACGCTCGAAAGGTGAGAACACCTTGTTAGTTGTAAATTAACATATACGTGGCACTACCCACTTAAAAAGAGTACGTCATATTCTCATTGTAAACTCATTTCAAATGGGATAGTGAACTTCGTATCCCTACCGGATGCCGATGGCATTGGTACACCACATAATCGAATAGTCTTTCATGCATAAGTCTAGTCAGCCTGTCGACTCCATGTGCCTCATGATCCGTATCGTAATGAACATCATCATCGTTGGCTTCTCGACTATCACTTTTGATAGCCGTATATATTCTTGTATCTTATGATAGCTAATCATAAAGCGTATTGTGGCATGGCTTCGTTTTTAATATACCCTCATAGAGGTGCTAATGACCACTCGGTCGCTTATAAGAGTTTTACTTTTCTGATCTCCTCGTCGTCACTCATTCCCACATCATATAACATAACAAATCTCTTTCGTAGGCTACTCATCTCGTTGATGAGTCTAGCTATCTCATTTACATCTAGCTAAGAATTATTCGTTAGGGTAGCTAACCCTTCTCCAATAATATCTGGTGGTATTACCTCGCCAATTCTATTCGCTTAATGTCCTTTGTAATACATCCCTTCACGGGTATCATTTCCAAGTTAGAGCTATTGCGTCAAATAAGATGTTAGTCGGTGTGGTCATGACTTTTGAGTGCTCGTAAAAGTTTTCTATCTTTATTAGGAAATAAAAATTCCTGATTTTTGCATCGTTGACTTCAATATGGCTAAGCTTCGTTTTCCTCTGACGACTTCATTCATTCATAATGCTAGTTCCAGAGGATTCAGTTCCATTGCTTTTATCTCTTAACATCGTGTCAGCTTGTAGTTTGAGGCTACATCCTTTGCTATTAGCTTTATCATTAAGCGTACGCTTCGAGGGAGTAACATTTATGGGTTGTGGATGCGTGGCTTTGGACGGATAACTAGGCATGTCATTGGCTAACTTAGTTGAGACTGAAGGCTTGGAAATTCATAAGTAGTTATTTGCCATCATTATTTTCTCGTACATCCGTATCATGATATGCTGACATTCGTCGTTGCTAACATTGAAGGCTTTTCCAAAAACGAGATGTGAACCTAGAGTCGTGGTCTGAAGTG
Source organism: Mentha longifolia (assembly GCA_001642375.2). Taxonomy (NCBI): domain Eukaryota; kingdom Viridiplantae; phylum Streptophyta; class Magnoliopsida; order Lamiales; family Lamiaceae; genus Mentha; species Mentha longifolia. The sequence goes on from CM038119.1 coordinate 7,987,103, forward strand.
ATTGAAACCAGTAAAATGCTAATTTCTGTAAATGGTCCACAATGACCCCAATGGCACTACCATAAAATCATAAATAAGAAATGTTTTCTATATGAGGACTAAGTTGAGGTCTCGTCAAGTTCTAAGTATTTATCTAATCTCAAGCATAATTTTTGTTCAAGTATGTTAACTTAAATCACAACAACACAACGTCTTCTACGTTAAACAGGTCATCGTCTCCCGCATAACCTACTTTCGATTTGATCCTCATGTCTTAAATGAGAATCACTTGCATCATTTCTATTTATTGGACAAAGGTTCTTATAACCATTTATGCCCCTTTTAAATTGTAGAGGCACTGAGCCAAAACAACTAACATTCTAACATTCACTTTCTTTTGATCGCTTAGGCAAGTAACCTAACAATATCATTCTCATAACATTCTTTCATTGGTAACAAGGCTCAAAGAGACTCATTTCAAAACACCTTCATTTCAAGCCGGAAGAATTCATGGAATCCAACAAGGCAATATTCATTCTTAGTTAAAAGGCACAAAGTGCAAATAACCACATTCTTCTTCGTAAACATTTTCCATAAGGAATATCATAATACATTTATTCGCGCTCACTTATAAGTCTGAAATACTAACCTTCATTGCAGTGTGACGGCGAGTTGAGGGTTACCTTAGACACTTAGAAGTCTAGAGATACTATTCTACACTTGACATGAATCAATTTATAGTAATCAGAGCCAAGAAAGAATTTATGCTCTGATACCATTCTGTCATGCCCCGATTCTCGAAGGAGGAGGAAATCGTAAATCAGAACGTGACTGAGGTTGCAAGAAAGAGGCGGGGAAAGAAAGGGGGAACTAATCTTATATAAATAAAATCGGATATAATGTGTGCCCAAAGAATTTGACAGCATTTCCCTTATGAAAGGAATGAACCTAAATTGGAAATGACAAGAGATAACAAAGAGATAGATTCATTCATAGCGTAAGGATCGTTTTAAGTTCAAATGGCTCAACCATAGATACAAAGGATAGACTTAATACATAAAAAGAAGTTAAAGAGTCTAAGATCTTATCAAAAGACATAACAACTTCAAGGAACAAAGTTGAGAGTTGAACACAAAAGATGAGCAACTAACAGAAGCGTATTACAAAAGGAGAACCCTCGCCTCAACTCTGCCCCGTCAGCACTGTCTGTTTAACCTGAAAACATTTGAAAAAAATATTTGGGCCAAGTACTAATGTACTCAGTGGGCTTAGCATTTGATATACAGTTTATCAAATCAAAGTACAGTTTATCCATTATCATAAGACATAACCTGGAAGGTTTTGTAAAAGAAAATATATCCAAGTATGTCAAAACATCATCATTTTTCTTAGCGCGCATTTGTCACACTCTACAGTTACTCTTACTGTGACCCCGGACCTCTAGCCACCGTCGGATCCATTAATATTCATTTTGGACTTTGGGTCGAAACCCAGAGAGTCCCATTCATCGATAGCACATGAGAGAGATCAACCAATCGCAATACTATCAGGCTGTATACACAGTTCAAAGTAGTGATTTAGACTGTAGAGTGTATTAAACTTCAGAGCATTAAACGTGTAGAGTGCACAAGAACATTTTATGGATAAACAGTTTTCATTTGTAAAATCAGAGCATAATATAACTCAAGATATGTTTGGAAGTAAAGCCCACCTTGATGGAATAATTCCGAAGATAATAAATCAAACTCGGTCCAGGTGATTTTTGCTCTTCCTCAAAAGGTCCTACAAGATAAGGTCTAATCTTTAAGGTATTCCAAGCTTAAACTCCAAAGAAATACGGAATGACTAAATCCTAGACTTGCTATGCCCGAGTTTTGAAAACTTAACTAATCATATCAAAAATTCATATCAAACGAAGCACGTTTGATCATTGAAAAATGACTCGAACAGAAGCTAAAAATCATAGGAATGCTGAAATTTGACAGGTTTGACACATGAATTTTGAGCTAGGATATCTCCCTCGTTTCTTAGCCAAATTGGGCATTTGGGATATCAAAAATGAAGTTCAGAAAACAAGGAACAACTTTCATTTTATAACTTTTCCAATATAAGCAAAGGGATGTGCTCGAAAATGCAAATTAAGAAGGATGGTTGCTGTTGTTCGCTGATCCGCCCTCACTTTAGGGGTGAGGGTAGATAGCAATGATAATTGATGTGTATAATCGAGTCGAATCCTCAAGGAATGCTGGGTCGTTTAAGATTCAAGTAGTAATCTAATTATCTGACTACTATTCAAGCTTACAAGTGACATATTTTTGTGTTTTCTTAATTCTATTAAGTAATGCAATTGGAAAAGTAACAAACTAGATAACAACTAATAACAAAAGTTAACAAACAATAGTAGAAAGCTTGGTTCCAAATATAAATCGATAATCACTAGAGACCTAGGTTTTAGGATTTGCATGGATTAGCCATTTTAATCTAATTCATATGGGAGTTCTATATTGATCGCCCTACTTTTTAAGAGTAGAGAGAGAGCAATGATATCGAATATTATATTCGATTCGAATCCACAGGGAATGCAATGGCGATTGAGTTTTAAGTAGTAATCCAATTATCTAACTATTATCCAAGCTTACAATTGTCATGTTTTTGTGTTTTTGATTAGCTAATGAGAAATATAAAGTAAGTAACAAACTAGAGAACAACTAATAACAAGAATTAACAACAATAGTATAAAGCTTGGTTCCAAATATAATCCGATAATCACTAGAGGCCTAGGTTTAGGATTTGTTAGGATTAGTCATTTTAATCTAATTCATATGGGAGTGTAACGCCCCGCATTTTACCTATCTAGGTTAGTTAATTAATTACATTGTTGATTTCAATTATCAACTTTTAGTATTCGAAACTTTTAGAATTACTTAGAGAACAATAATAGAATCGAGTAGCGACTCGCTTTCGATGATCTGATTATCAATTTATAATAATTGAATTCCTTGAATTAGCAACTAAGGAATGATGGTAGAATTAAGTAGCAACTTGATTTCTAAGCAATTAGTTTTCGATTAAGCAAATCGCTATTTCTTCGCGATCACATTTGCTAATAATGATTGAATAAGCTCGAGTAAGAAATAGTCGTCGACTTCTTGATGTTATTTAATTGGGCCGAGGCCCAATTGACTTACCAGATCGGACCAAGGTTCAAGTAATTATGAGTTGGGCCAAGCCCATAATTAGTACACTAAGATAGGGATATATATATATATATATATATATATAATATATATATATATATGTATGTACTTTTTATAAACCAAGAAGGAAATGTATTAAAATATTAACAATAAAAATACAAGTAGTGAGACAACTAACTTAACTCCTTAATCCTCCCTATATTAAGAAGAAGTCACGAGTGTGACATGGCAGGATTCTCCAAGTACAATCATGATTCTACTTGAATAATAGCAACAATATAGATCCTAAGCTAATTAGGGAATTAAAACAATTTCTTGGGCGCCGAACCCCAGCTGCAAGGACAGCACCATCACAATTTTACACTGCAAACAAAACAAAGAGGGAGGTCAGTCTCGAGCAAGCAAGAACAGCTAGAGAAAAATCAAACTGAGATAGGTCTATAACAAGTGTTGGAGAGGTCAAAACACCCAACTTCTAGTAGAAAGAGGAAACTATTTCAGCCTCTTTTTTTTACCTCTAGAATCCAATTTCATCAACAGATCAAACCTGCAAAATAAGGAAAGAGAGATGAATCAGCTGCCAAATAAGAACAAAAGGATTAGAGGATCGAAATCTGCAACTAGCAACAAAAATGAAATCTGCAGGCTATCTCTCAAGCAAGAACAAAAATAGCACAAAAATAGGTACCTTGAGAGACTACACTTCATCCAGTCCAAGTCAGCTTTCTAGTCCTAGAACCCCAACAGATTTTCTACATACACGCCCTTCCCATCCCAAATTCAGCCACACATCAAACATTCACACTTCACCAAATTTTCGAAACTTGAGAGAGTGAGGAGGAAAGAGCAACTAGGAAGAGAGAGGAGGAGGAGAAGTAGCTAGCAACTACAACTCATCTTCTTCAAGGTAATCAATCAAAATCCCAAGCATGAATTAGATATTCAGCCTTATAGAACACACAAGCATAAACAAGCATGTATATCTCTCTTCCCTCCTAAGTAACAAACCCAGCTCCATATATGCAACCAAGAAATCATCAACCAAACAGGCTCTGAAGTAGATAACCTCTGAAACTAGTAATAACACCATGCTAGAAACTCCCTACCCCCACAAATACAGAGTAATAATTAAAATAAAGCAACGAAAATTTAGCTTTAACGAGAGAGTTGTGGGAAGGTTCGAACCTCCGTCGGAACGCGAGGCTCCGACGGTGAAGAAGTCAAAGCGAACGATGGGAGCGGCAGGGTGCAGCCACGGCATCCCCGATGGCGAAGGAACAAAACGAAAGGAGCAGCCGGCAGCGAGCAACAGCCACCGTCGTCGTCAATGCCGGCACCTGCAAAATAGTGAACAAAAATTAGTAACCTACTATTAGTTAAATAATAATCGAACCCAACAATTAACTCGAATCGAAGTCGAGAGAGGAAAGGAAGGGGAGCAGCAACGGTTGAGGTCATCGCCGACTTAGGCGACCTCGCTGTCACCGGAATCAGGAAACAAGATCGAGAGGGACGATGTCCCCTAGTTCGAAGAGAACTAGGGTTTTCAATTTTTGCATCTCGAGGAGCAGCGAACGAAGCGGGAGTTGCGTAGGGAAGATGTCGGATCCAGGGTGGATCCACGGCAGGAATCGAGACCACCAAAGTCAAAAATGAGCCAGCGCCGTCTCACCGCGTCGGCATGAGCCCATCGGCGGTTGATTCTCGCCGGAGCTCGCGGGTGGAAAGCTTTTTCCCCAAATTTTGAATTAGGGTTCGAATTGGGGAAGAACGGTTCTAGAAGAGAGGAGAGAGCAACGATCGACGGGGTCTATTAATGGAGACACCGACCGAAGAAGACGGCCGGAGACGATGACCGGAGAAGGAGAACCAGAGTATCGAGAACAGAGGAGATCACGAAAGAGAGACGAGAGATGAAGGCTCAGCGTCGAAATGAAGGAGAAATGAGGGGTTAGGGTAGTTTTGCTCAACCGGGCCGGATCTCGGGTCGGATCTTGGGTTCAGGCTGGGCTGGATGAAGATTGGGCCGAACTCTGGGCTGGACTACTAGATGGGCCGGGTCTCATGGTATTTGGGCCATGATCAATATTAATTCTTCAGCCCAAACTCCTTAATTAGTTATGAAACGAGACGCGATTAATTAAACCGTATTTCACTCCAGATTAAATCCCGATAAGCCTAAATGAATTATTTCGCAGATTAGCCTAATTAACTTAAGATAAGTTAATTGACCAAAATTTATCAACTAAGAATTAATCGTAATTGATTCAGTTAATCAATTATGCAATTAAATTAATTAGCTCAGTTTCACAATAAATCAGATTTGATTTATTAACTCATATGAACCGTTCACATAACGGTAGCTACAATTTGAACCTAGATAACAGTAACCACGTTACTGGATTTAGAATAACCTCTGATCAGAATTTTTAAAACTAAAATATTAGATAATATTTTATTCGTTAGAATACGAACCTTACCTCAATTTTTAATCGAAGGGTACGCGAAGGAGGGACAATAGCTGAAGCAGAGATCAGACCTCGTAGCAATTGAGAAGAGCAACGAGGTGGGCTTTCTATAAAACAAAGCATGTTTTATTAGATTAATAGCTCTTTTAAAGTATTGTCATGCCATAAATGTTTTCAGTTTTTGTATGATGCCTATCTGTTAAATGGCGAAATGCCAATTCATAAATCGAATTTGGGTCCTTGAATGATCAGCTATTATTCTTGGACTAGTGTACACATTGATCGTGTCATTCAGATAGTGACCGATCAGGTGACCGAGTGAGGTGGCCAACTCCTCGGGCACAACAAACTCAGATATGGTAGATTACTACAGAACTTAGTCTGCGCAGACGCTTTTAAGATAAATCAGTTTTTCGTGAACATAGGCCTTTCAATAAAACCCTATGCTTCACTATGAATGGCTTGACAATAAAAATGTTTTGGGCATTGTGTCCACTGAGTACTCCGTACTCATGCTCTGTACATTATTTCCAATGTGCAGGTTGAGCTGGATGACGGAAGAGTGACCAGCGATGTTTTGTCGAAGTTAGCGATTAGTGTAGTTGATGAACACTCTTGGTAATACGTGTCTCCATACACGTATTTCCACACATTTCCGCTGCGTACACTCTAATATTCTGAATCATCTTCAATTTGGTTGTAATCTAAGTCAGAATCATGACAAGTCGTGTCGTACTACTTTCAACTATTATGCCCACTTATCGATGTTGCTTTATAATTTGTTAGCGTCAAATCTCAAAATTTCACTTCCTTTTCTTTATTATTCGTAAATTCCACCATAGTCACGAATCACCGAGCTTTGCTATTAATTAGTAAAGTGCGGTCGTGACAGGGAGTTCTATATATAGTAAACATCAATTCTTCTCTCGAAGCAATCAATATTAGTGGATTAACCTATGACATCTATCTCCGCTAGGTCTCAAGATGCATAAATTAACTCCAAATAGCTCAATTAATTATTTAGAAGCTCCTACTAGCAAGAATTACTAATATGGTGTGATTTGATTCCAAGTGTTATGAACTAAAGCCTCCTAAGCATTTAAACAAACACCTTGTATGCACTCAATGATGGCCAATCAATCATGCAATAAAATCAAGACCCAAATCACAAGACATATGAATTAGAAGGTAAATCCAACAACAAAACCCAAAAACCTAGTGATCTAGATCATATCTTCATATATTGGAACCAAAAGAAATTTAGCTAGACATAATTGAAGGAATTAAACCATAAAAAGTAAATGAAATCATGCTTAAAAGATAGAGAATTCAATAAGGAAGAAGAATATGGTCTTGAATCTTGAATCCATAAAGTATAGCTCCAACAATCTTCAAATTACTAAAGTAGAAAGAGGGAAAATATATTTAGGGTTCTAAGAATATTAAAGTATGAAAAAGATATCCAAATGGGGTGAATTTTGGGGTTAAATACATCACAAATCGAGTTTGGGTCGAATCAGGGTGAAACGGGACTAACCGGGGCGAGTTTGGACGAGCCGAACTCGCCCTTTAAGTGCACTTCTCGCCAAACCGGCGGTCTGTGGAAAGGGGAACCGGCGGTCTGGCAAACCGCCGGCCAGACCGCCGTCTATGCTGCCAAAATTGGTGGTGAACCGGCGGTTTGATGTTGGTTCCCGGCGGTTTGACAAACCGCCGGCCAACCCGCCGATTTTCCTTCTCGTGCGCAACTTCACCGTTTTCGCTCGTTCTCTCTCGTCCGAACTCCGATTCTCGATCCGCTTTTTGCTATGGCTTCCTAACGAGCTCCTCTTCATCATGGAATGATTAATTTGGCCAAGTAAGTTCTCCATTATTCCTGAAAAAAGCATAAAGAGACCTGAGAGAACGAGGAAAATATAAATGAAATCAAACTAGTGAAACCCTAACTATAGAACTTGAAATTCCACATTTTAAACAAAAGTTTCACTCTAATAGAGCTCGATTCTTCCTTGTTTCCGGCCCTTGATCCTTAGCTACTTGAATGCTCTTTCAAATTCTTATAAAATTGGATCGAAAGCCGGGAAAAAATGAGAAAATATAAAGTATGCTACAAGTTAAGAAACCCTAGCATTTCTACCCTTTAAGCACATGAATTGAGACTTAAACACACTCAAAGCACACTCAACATGCACATAAAATACGTATTAATCACTCCCCCAAACTTAAGCCATTGTCCGTCCCGAATAATGAAATGAACAATCAAAACACTTAACACGTATGGGGTGTGCATTTTGAGTTCTTCGATGCCTCATATCATCTTAAAAACCATTTTAGTTCAAGGAAATTCTCAAGTCAAGCCAAACATTCATAAGATCACTCACAATCCTAACTTAGAAATCAATCACTCAAGCACATTCAACCCTAGACCTCACAAGAAGTGTATCACTCGATCACTCAATATATGGATAAGGTAAGCACTCATTGAAATCATGCAAAACACATCTTTAACCATAAGCTTGCCTATCAACTCAAGTTCCTCATACTACAATGCATGCACAAATTAGGATAAAAAAGGTCTTTATTAAGCTTGTAATGTAAGGACATTGGTTAAGGTAGGGAATTTTAGGCTAAGTGACTTCGATTTTCATTCAAGTGCTCTTACCTCCTTTCTTCACCTTTCTAAGTATGAAATTCTTCATCTTCTACCTTATCCAACTCCTTTTCATCAAATGAAAGTTCAAGCTTCTATCAAACTTCTAAAGAAACACTCCTTTATGCTCTTATTCTTTTTTTTTCTTTTTTTTTTTCAATAAGAACTTTGTTCTTACTATTTTTCTTTTCTAACATTGAGCTTATAGGAGTGTTTTTTTTTTTTTTTTTTTTTTCAACTCAAAACCAATCTTAAAACCCTTCACCATCAACCACCATTTCTCATGAATTTTCAACTTCCACCAAGGTTCCCTTAACCATCCTTCACCCCCTATCGTCCGGTTCAAGAAGAAAATGCTCTATTCAAGGCTCAAAATGAGACGACAATGGTAATGAAAGATAGGTTAGTGTTTAGGGAAAATGGGCTATGCAATGATGGCCTAAGATCATCTCCTAATCATGCAAACATGTAATATTTCTAACTAAAGTATCAAGACAAGTTCTAGTAAAGAATATGCAATGCAAGATCAAGCTCTCAAGAAGGGATATTACTATGTAAAATGCATAGTTTTAGGCTCAAAAATCCTCTCAAGATTTTTGCCTAGAGTCTTCTAAGTGCCTAAGATCAATCCTCCCAAGCTATTCAAGTGAAATAACCTTAATCATGCTTGACTTAAACTTGAGAAATTTAAAAAATGTCACCATTTAGCATTAATCATTGGCATCTCACTCTAATACACTTGAGCAATTCAACACGTTCTTTCACACTCAAGCATGCAAGCATACATTCATTCTCAACTTAAGACTTTTCCCTTTCTAAAAATTTGCACTCAAAACCAAAGATTCGACACACAAACCTCATGAATCAACAAACTATTCATTGAACCCCTATTCATCCCCAAATACAATAGAGCAAAACAACATTTTCAACAAATTCACACCACAAAGCAATAAGACAAACCAACAATGACCAACATCTTTCACAACAAATCCATTCTCCAAGAACCACCACCAAAACCAAACTTCTCACCAAAAATCCAACAACTCCATTCACTCAATCAAAACCAACATATCCAAATCATCAACCCATCGAATGACAAGCAAGGCACATAAATATCACCAAGTCACATTAAAGAGACAAAAAAACATACAAAGAAGCAAAGAAGTAAAAAAATAAGCATAATTAAAGAGAATTTAAAAGCATGAAATGTAAGTAATTTAAATTTATTATCCTACCCCCCTCCCCCAAACTTATTTTAGAAAATAAATTCTAAAATGAGTTTGGAGGGAAAGATAAATAATGGATTTAAATTACACTTACAAACATTCCGAGCTACTTTGGGGGCGGTCTTGGCCAAGTGGCATCTTGGCCAATTTGATATTCCCTAAAGCTCTCAAGGAGTGCTTCCATTCTCTCGCTTCTTCTTGCTTCTTCCAATTGAGTGATTCGGAGTGATGTCATTTCATGTCTCATAACCGTGACTTGAGCGTCCAAAGCTTTGAAATTACTCTCCATGTCTTCCATTCGACTCTCAAGAACCTCAAACCTTCCTTCATCTAATGAACCACTTGGACCTTCTTCATCTCCCATTGAGTCATCATCCATCCCTTCCATGTTCTCCTCTTCCACCTCCACATGACCTCTTCTACCAAGTGAGTATTGATCCCCCTCACCATGTTTAAATATGTGACCTTTCATGATTACATAATGCAAGAGGGTGGTCAAGTACCAATTTTCCCTTTCTTCAACATTTGTCACCAAAATGCTCATTGCATTGGGCAATGGGTACAACTCTTCCTTAGTTATTCGGAAGTAGTATGGAGGAGAAACTGAATTAATGAACCTCAAATACCGGAGCTTGATGATATCGAAAAGAAAATCACCTCTCATCGGAGGATATCCACCAAGATTCCCTTTGATTTTTCTTGCAATTGGTGTGAGCATCCCACCAATATTTATCTTTCCAATTTCACCACGAGCTTGCTTTGCCAATTGAGGAATGAAGAGCTTACAAAAACTGATTCTCTTTCCGGTGAGCATGGCATGGAGAACGAATAGGTCATCATTTCTCACCGAAGTGTTCTCTTTTCGAGCTATGATGGTGTGAGATAGGATCTTCAAAACCATTCGGAGCACCCGGTTCCTTACTTCATTAGATTTAGAATATCCGGACCTATACCCTTCTTGTGAAGTAGGAACGAGCTTGTTCCAAAAAGTATTATGGTCGAACACCCTCTCTATGAGTAGGTGACCAAGGCCTTTGAGGATGCCTTTGAAGTACCTTTTCCTTTTGCTCCTTTTTCTCTACAAGAGGTGAAGAATTCCAAATAAGATTTAAAACGTAAACAAGGAATTTTCACTTATCAAACAACATATCTCATATCCATTACCCCCCATTTTGGCACTCATACATTCAAGAAGTGAAATTTGAAACCAACATCTATCAAATTATTCACATGACCTCCACAAATTCAAGAAAAATTCTTCTAACCCCTTCAAGCATATTCAAGTGAAAAGATATTCAAGTTCATGTAAAAGTCCAATTCAAAAGAGTAATGCAATGAAAAAAATTCTTCTTACAAACCAAAACTCCCTTAATTCATGATCTCTTCAAACATTGAAGCATTCAAGAAATAAATTCCTATCCAAAAATCAAACATATACAATCAAGTGTTCACCCTTGATGCAAAAGTCATCCAACTTTATTCCAAGCATGCCCAAGTGCATAAAGAGACATCATTCATATGAAAGTGCAATTTCAAGAGTATAGTTAGCATAATTCCTAAAGGGAAGAATCAATGCTATCCAATTCATGCCCTTTTCCACATTTTCCATTCAAGAGTGTCTTCAATATTCAAGAAAAAACCTAGCAAGAATTTCTACTCATTTCCATAAAAATGAAAAGCAAAACACTCATATCCCTTCATATATAGAGGTAGAAACTCAATAAAGCAAAGGTATAGAGCATATTACCTCATTATCTTGAAAAACTTGAAGAAATTCAACTCTTTCCAAAGGAAATAAAATTTTCGTTTTTTATGTAAATGTGGGAGAAAATGTGATTTTTTTGGTTCAAAATGCAAGTTTTGGGATGGGTAATGGACCTATGGAAGGATTAAACTTAATTCCAAGTGATTTGGAAGTAACTGGATGATGAAAAATGAAGTTCTAGTGAGGGAAAATGGGTTTGTTCTTGAAAAATTTGGTTTGAAATTGAAAATGGGAGAAAATAACACAAAAATAGAAATAAGGGGGAGAAGGGGTTGACCGGCGGTCTGTGCAAGGTGAACCGGTAGTCTGGCAGACCGCCGGCCAGACCGCCATCTATCCTGAAATGTAGAGCTTGATTCTCGGCGGTTTGGGCTTGTTTTCGGCAGTTTGGCAAACCGCCGAGCTGCTTTCCGGCTCGATTTTGGGCCATTTTTTGGCCCTTTCAACGGGAGGGGCCAACTCCCGACCCTCCATCGAGACCCCCTAAACATGTTTTAATTTTTAATTTTTAATTTTTAATTTTTTTTTTCAATTTTTATGGGTTTTTTTTTTCGGAATGAAACGAAAAACGAAACAAACGACACAAAAATTGACAATGAAATGAAAACTAAAGAAAACGAAAAAGAAAGGATACGTGTTGAGGTGCCTCTCAACTAGCGCTTTGTTTAACGTCGTTAGCTCGACATTACCTCATTTTCTTCAAGGGTCGTTGAGGTAGAAAACCGACTCCTCACGAGTACTCTCCGACTTGAATTAGGGTTTGAGACGATGGCCATTGACAAGGAACTTGGAACCATTTTCCTTCAAGAGCTCGAAGGTGTCATTTTTGTTAACTTTGTAGATGACGTAAGGCCCGGTCCATCGAGACTTAAGTTTTCCCGGAAAAAGACGAAGTTTAAAATTAAAGAGCAACACCTCATCTCCCAGACCAAGTTCCTTCCTCTGAATGCCCATATCGTGGAATCTCTTCACCCTTTCCTTATAGATTCGAGAATTCTCATAGGCCTCATTTCTCCATTCCTCCAACTAAACAAGATGATCAATGCGACTATATCCGGCTCCTTTGAAATCAAAATTGATGGCTCGAGTAGCCCAATATGCTTGATGCTCGATTTCCAAAGGTAAATGACAAGACTTCCCAAAAATGAGTTGAAAAGGAGACATACCAATAGTAGTCTTGTACACCGTCCTATAAGCCCACTATGCATCATCAAGCTTATTTGCCCAATCCTTTCGAGTGGTGACCGTCTTCTCCAAGATTTGCTTAATCTCTCGATTTGCGAGCTCGGCTTGACCATTAGCTTGAGGATGATAAGGTGAAGTGATCTTGTGCTTCACTCCATACTTTAGCAAGCACACTTCCCAACCACTTGTTGTTGAAATGAGTCCCCCCATCACTAAGCAATGCTCTCGGAGTTCCAAACCGAGTCAAAATATTCTTTTTTAGAAACTTAATAACCACTTTTGCATCATTTGTCGAGGTTGGAATGGCCTCGACCCATCTAGACACGTATTCGATGGCGAGGATAATATAAGAGAATCCACATGAAATTAGACAGGGGCCCATAAAGTCAATTCCCCACACATCAAACAACTCTACGTCAATCATCACATTTTGAGGCAACTCATCTCTCTTAGAGATGTTTCCTATCCTTTGGCAACGATCACACGTCTTGACATATGCTTGACAATCCCTAAATATTGAAGGCCAATAAAAACCACTTTGAAAAATCTTCATGGCCGTTCGATTGGCTCCAAAATGTCCACCACTTGGTCCGTTGTGACATTCCTTGATGATCTTTTGCCAATCAACCTCCATAATGCATCTCCGAATCACACCATCGGCACATCTTCTCCACAAATGAGGATCACTCCAATAATAGAAATTCACTTCACGGAGAAACTTCTTCTTAGCATAATCCGTAGTGAGACTTGGAGGTAATTCATGAAGGACCAAGTAATTTGCATAATCGGCAAACCAGCATTTGTGAACTTTCAAAACAAAGATTGTTAAGTAAAGGAGCTTTTCATCGGGGAAACACTCACCAATTTCCAACTTGCCATCTTCACCTTCAATTGGATCTTCAAGACGAGATAGATGATCCGCTATGACATTCTCACAACCTTTTCGATCTCGAATCTCCACATCAAACTCTTGTAGAAGAAGAATCCAACGAATAAGGTGAGGTTTAGCATCCTTCTTGGCCATAAGTTGACGAATAACCGTGTGATCCGAATACACAACGGTTTTGTTTCCAACAAGATAAGCCCGAAACTTGTCAAATGCAAAGACAATAGCCAAGAATTCCCTTTCCGTTGTTGTGTAGTTCCTTTGAGCCGAATCCAAGGTCTTACTAGCATAATGAATAACTCGAAATACCTTGTCCTGGATTTGGCCCAACACAACTCCCAACGCCCAATCACTAGCATCACACATCAATATGAATGGGTCACTCCAACATGGGGTAATCAAGACGGGAGTTGATATTAAAGCCTTCTTTAGAGTCTCAAATGCTTTCAAACACTTGTCATTAAACTCAAACTTAATATCCTTTTCCAAAAGAAAACATAGAGGTTTTGTGATTTTCGAGAAATCCCTTATGAATCTTCGATAAAACCCGGCTATGACCAAGAAAACTTCGAATAGATTTCACATTGGTTGGTGGAGGAAGCTTCTCAATTGCAATGATCTTGGCTCTATCAACTTCTAATTGATCACAAGAGACCTTATGACCAAGCACAATTCCATCCTTGACCATGAAGTGGCACTTTTCCCAATTGAGTACTAAAGACTTCTCTTCACATCTTTGTAAGACAATTGAGAGGTTATCTAAACATGCATCAAAACTTGAGCCAAACACCGAGAAGTCATCCATAAACACTTCCATTATGTTTTCAATAAGACCATCAAAAATTGACATCATGCACCTTTGAAATGTAGCCGGGGCATTGCACAAACCAAAAGGCATCCTCTGAAAGGCGAACACTCCATAAGGTTAAGTAAATGCCGTCTTGTGTTGGTCTTCGGGGGCTATCATGATTTGATTGTACCCCGAATACCCATCAAGGAAGCAATAATACTCGTACCCGGCCAATCTATCCAATATTTGGTCGATAAAAGGAAGAGGAAAGTGGTCCTTCCTTGTAGCCAAATTCAATGCCCTATAGTCTATGCAAACTCGCCATCCGGTGGCCAATCTTGTAGCAATCATCTCATTTTTCTCATTGGTGATCACAGTCGTTCCACCCTTCTTTGGGACCACTTGTGTTGGGCTAACCCACTCACTGTCGGAAATTCCATATATCATCCCCGCATCTAGCAACTTCAATACCTCTTTCCGAACAACCTCTTGCAATACAGGGTTCAACCTCCTTTGAGGTTGAACCTTAGGATGAAAACCATCCTCCATCAATATTCTATGCATACAAACTGATGGGCAAATTCCCTTAATATCACCAATGGTCCAACCGATCACATTCTTATACCTTCTAAGCACCCTCAATAATTTATCAACTTCGGATGTAGAAAGATGTTGTGATATGATAACCGGAAAGAAGTCTTTATCACCAAGAAAAGCATACCTTAGGTGATCCGGAAGAGGTTTCAACTCATGGTTTGAATGAGAAGTGTTTGAAGATGATTCCTCTTGAGTTGAACTTCCAACTTCCTCCAGTTTGTTGATATCAAGGTACTTCACTTCATCCTTTGGAGAGCCTTGGTTAGCATCAATCATTGCAAGTGATTTGAGTAGATCATCACAAGCATCATCCAAATCAGAATAGGTGTAGATAGAATTGGAGATGACATGTTCCACCGGATCCTTAGCCATAGATGTAGGCAAGGTAAAGATCATCTTACATTCTTCAACATGAGAATCATCGACCTTCTTCATAGCATCGAATATGGAAAGAGTGAGTGATTCATCATTGACTCTAAAAGTGAGGTTGCCTTCTTGTACATCAATAAGGACCCGTCCCGTTGCAAGAAATGGACGACCAAGGATAAGAGGCATGTTCTTGTCCTCCGGCATATATAGGACTACAAAGTCGACCGGGAATATGAAATCCTCTACCTTCACAAGGACATCTTCTACCACTCCATTTGCATAAGTGATAGATCTATCCGCCATTTGGAGAGCTATGGCTATAGGTTTGATATTACCTATTTCCAATCTCTTGAAAATGGATAGAGGCATGAGATTTATACTTGCTCCCAAATCACACAATATATTTCCAAATTTGGAACCTCCAATCAAGCAAGCTATTGTGAAACTTCCGGGATCCTTTTGTTTTGAAGGTATACCCTTCTTTTGCAAGATTGCACTACATTCGTCCGACAAGTTTATAGTCTCAAATTGACCAAACTTCCTATTGTTGGCAACGGTCTCTTTTAAAAACTTAGCATAGCTAGGCATATCCCTCAATGCATCAAGTAAAGGAATGTTTAGATGTACTTTATTGAAAATTTCTAAAAATCTCTTCATCTTCTCATCCACTTTTGCCTTAGCCAAATGATGAGGGAAAGGAGCTTTAGTAATCACATCTTTGGTAGGAATAGGTGCCTCTACCAAATCATCCTCTTGAAATTTTTCTTGAAGAGTGACTTTCTTTGAACCTTCATCTCTTGCACATGGAACTTGAACCTCTATTGGTAATTTCTCTTCATGCTTTGAGGATTTTTCTTCATAAGGTATATCTTCAACGAGCACCTTCTCCTTCCCACTTTCGGATGCAACATGGTTCTCATACCCTTTCCCACTTCTCAACGTGATAGCATTGCATCCTTTAGGGTTCAGTTCCGTGTTACTTGGAAACTTGCCCGGAGTATGTTGAGTGGTAGCATGATTTGCCATTTGACTTAGTTGCCCTTCCAACATCTTCACTTGTTTAGACAATGAAGTTATAGTATTCTCCAAGGTAGTCACCTTTTGTCCGGTTTGTTGGATGAAAGTGCTTTGTTGATTCGCCGTTTGAGTTTGTTGGTTGACCATGTTATTTTATTGAGAAGCCATTTGTCCTTGATTTGCAACAAGTTGTTGAAGCAATTGCTCCATAGAAGAAGGTGTCTTCCTTTGCTCTTCAACATTCCCTTGAGAAGTAGAGAATCCCGGTGGTGGATTTTGGGCATTATTTGGATTCTCATAGGATAAGTTGGGATGAGGACGATTGTTGGGATGATAGGCTAAGTTCCCTCCTTGAGTTCCATAAGAATGGCCTGCTTGATAGTTCCCTTGAGCGTTTCCTTGTAACCTCTTGCCTATAGTTCCCATAACTCCTTTGATTCACAAAATTTGCATCCTCAATCACCTCGGATTCTAACATCTCTTGAGATTGAACAACTTTGAGTTGAGCTTGTGCTTCATCATACTTCTTCTTCATAGTGGCCAATTCCTTTGCCATGACTTCATATTTCTCATCAACAATAGAAGAAACTTTCCTCGGATGAGCCCTTTCCATTGGCCATTGATAGCTATTAGCCGCCATTTCTTCGATTATCCTCAAAGCTTCCCTTGCATTCCGGTTCACCAAACATCCTCCGGAAGTCGCATCCACTATGCTCCTTGTGTAAGGCTTCAAACCACAATAAAAATTAGTGATTTGTTGACCCTCATTGAAACCATGTTGGGGACACTTCCTCAAGAGCTCCCTATAACGCTCCCAAGCTTCAAACAATGATTCATCGCCTTGTTGAGAAAAGTGCGATATTTCGGATATAAGCTTTTGCGCCTTGGAAGGGGGAAAGTATTTGTTGAGAAATGCCTTGCATAGCTCATCCCATGTGTGAATATCCGCCTTATTCAAACTCTTATACCAATCTTTGGCTCGATCTCTCAATGAGAAGCCAAACATCCTCATCCTAATTGCATCGTTGGAGACACCATTGAGCTTCACGGTGTCACACATATCTAAGAATGTGCTAAGGTCAGTGTTTGGGTCTTCCATAGGTGACCCCTAAATTGCTCACTCTTTATCATTTGAATAAGCCCGGATTTCAACTCGAAGTTGTTAGCATTTATCGTTCCCCATCACCTCCTTGAAATTGTTGAGTAGGAGGCTCAAACATTTGGTTGAGTGGAGGTTGTTGAGCCTCATTAGATCTTGTTGGTCCCGAAAGGCGCTTACACACGTAGAGGGGGGGTGAATATGTGTGTAGAGAAGTGTTTAACTTCTCTTGCAATTTTCAGCCTTTTAGATGAGTAGACGCTTTGAAGCTAAGTGAAGGGTTCCAAACCTCTCGCTCGTGTGATATGGTGCGGAATGTGGTGAGTCTTTAAAGCTTATCTTGCAAATTAAAACCTTGTTAATATTAAAAAGGTGAGTGTGTGTATGCGAATAATCAAAGCAATAAATAACATAAAATAAAGAAACGATCAATTTATAGTGGTTCGGAGCACCTCTCCTACGTCCACTTTATCCACGATGAGATGAATACCTTCACTCGGTACTCCTTGTTTTATACTTCCAAGGGGAAGTGATTCAAGGCAAATAACAAACTTGCACTTGAATCCTTAGAGATTTTACTGGCTCTAGAGAAACCTTACAACAACACACTTTTTCACAAAAGCTCGATAACCATACAACTCAATCTATTCACTCTAGACTTGGGTTTTGGGGTTTTAGATTTTTGTAAGTATGAGAATCCTTTACAATGAACTCACAAGTAAGGGATAAGGATTCTCAAGAGTCTAGGCTATGGATATAAGAGATTGAACCTAGAAAGTGAGGTAGTTGCAATACTTAAGAAACAAGTTCTTAAGGACACACTAAAGTGAAGCGCTTTGGAAGAACTAAGTACTAGAAGGAAATTTGCTTGAGTTCTTGCAAATGTGAATGCTTGAATCGTTTGTACGTGCGTTAGTTTTAGTGTGTGTGCAACTCTTTCTATTTATAGTAAGGAACCCTACTTCCCGTTGAGAAAGAAGAGGTTGCGTGTTCCTTAATTTTCAGATAATTCAGCGTGTCAGTCTCTTTTCAGCTTTGACAGAACTAGGAAGGGATGTCCGCCTCTCCTAGAGGTATGGCGACTTTCACTTGCTTTGACTTTTCAGACTGTAGCCGCATCCATTGTGCAATGGCGTGTTGACACGTAAGAACTGAATCTATTTTGTCAAAAATTCAAACTTGAATTCTGGGTCAAACTTATCATCTGCACTGATTGACGCTTTTAAGTACAACTCCTTCTCAGAGACGCTTTGGGTGGACTGACTTGAAAGCGCTTCGCTTCCACTGATCGGAAGCTCGCTCTTAGCGTCTTTATCTGAAGCGTCTTCAAGATGTTTTGTCAAAACTTCACTGCTGACGCTTTCACTGCTGGAGCCGCTTCGCAAACTGTGATTGCTTCAACTTTGGCGCTCCTAGACTACAAGAAGCTTCCTAACATGTAAGCTTATCTAAGAGAAATTTGTCTAGTTTATCAAAAATAATAAGGGAAATATTCTAAGAAGGGTTTTGGAATCGAATCAAAACAAATTGCTTATTTAACTTGATTCAAGTTCCCCCTTAACATTATATCCCAACAATTTCTCCCTTTTTGATGATGCCAAAACCTGACGTCAAAAACTTACACAAAACTAGACAATTTATAAGCAGAGTGTAAGAAAGAGATAGGGTTAGGCAAAGCGTAGTATCAAAAAAAAAATAATAATAAAGACAGTGAGACGTTGTCTTTAAAGCAGTAAAGAGTATCCTTATATAGAAGATATGAGAAGCATGATACATATACAGGATATTCATTTGAACTTTCTTTTTGGGATTGGAGGAATCAACCCATACGCTTTGTATACCTTTTCTAGAATTGATTGCCTAGAGGTGTTGTGATGTTGGCATAACTCCAGCCACTTCACGCATTCATTAACCTCTTCGTCAATCTTCTCTTCATCTGGGATTATTCCTCCAACGAGCGGCAACTTGAACTTTTCTTTCTCTGGCGGTTTCAGGTTCTCATGCTTTGCCAGCTCCAGAATTTTGTTGAAGAGAGGAGCTTTGAAATGATCCATGTAAGTGACGAGGCACTCCATGGCATAATTAGTGCGAAAGCCATGCCAGTAATAGAAGCGCTTGATGAAAGCTTCTTTTGCAGCATCCCACTCCTCCTTGAGGTCAGCTGGGATTATGTCATCTATGTACTTGACATTGGGAGCGTTGTCCCTCCTCTTCTTCCTTTCTGATTCGTCCATTTTGAGCATTTCCAATCTGCACTGTTCAATATCTGGAGTGCGGCGGCTTTCCACGTATTCTCGCCTCTTCTCAATGGCTTTGGTCTTCAAGACCTTAAGCGCTTCATCCTCGCGAGACGTAGGGGCTTCACAGAATATGTCTTTCCGACACTCAGACACCGCACTGTATTCTGCCATTCTGAACAGGAAGTTCTTCTCTTGTTGATTTAGCGGTGTGAGCCTCAACTTGAGTCGACAGTAGTTGTGATAAGTTTTCGCTTTGATGATCACATCCAACTGCTCATCGATCTCTCGTAGGGCGCTTTCCTCCTGAGTCATTTTGGTCTTCTTTTTGGTGGGAGAGGTGACAGCGAGCTCTTGTTCTTTATGCTTTCGCTTTGGCACTTAAAGCTGCTCAGCTGGCACCGATTGAAGCGGGACAACAACTTCAGGTTCAGAAACCTGAACAATCTATTTGTCTGCATCCCCCTGGATTGAGGCATCTATGACTTTTGGATTTTTGGGAGCTGAGCCAGTTCCAGCCTTCGAAACTCTTCCCTTTGATGCTTCCGCACTCTTGGAAGCGTCCTGCACCACTTGCTTCTTCAGAGCGGCATCCTTCCTAGGGGCATCCTGCTTAGCCGATGTTAACTTCACTTCCCCCTTTTTGGCATCAGCAAAAGACGCTTCGGTGGGTGTTGTCGGAATTTGGTTAGCAGGGACAGAGACTCCAGGAGTCACTTATGCTTTCGACAGCAATCCTTGGGCAAGGAGCCCTGCAAGTAGTTATGCCGAGAGCGCTGGAGTGGGAGATTTGGTGTTGGTGAGAATGACGGACTTCTCAAATCCGTTCCTCATCCTGCGCATCTCCTCTTGCACGAAATGTGACAAATCGCTTATTTTCTTCTTGATCTCTTCCACCACTTCAAGGCGGATGGGAGTGCGAGCATCAGAGCTACTTGTGCCAGAAACAGCAACCTGTCCCACCATAGCGATAGTCATTTTGCGCTCCTTATCTGAGGCAGCGAACTTCTTCTCCATTGAGAGAAGTTTCGCCCGAAGCTGATGAGAGTCATCTTCAGCTTCCGCTTTTTCTGCCTTCACCTTTTTTAGTTCGGCTTCCAGCTGAGCAATTTTGGCGGTGGATTTGGAGAGCTCTTCTTTCGAAGTGGCAGACTCTACTTCGGCAGCTAGGCGCTTCTCCACCTCACTATCCAGCTGCGTTTGAACGCTTTGCATGGTAGTGGTAGCACTTTCATTGTCGGCACGCAGCTTCTGCACTTCCGACGTTAGGGCTGGAAACGATTTGATTTGTGCCCTAATCGTAGAAAGCTCATCATGAGCTGCGTCGAAGTGTTCCTTTTCTCCCTCCAGCTGATCTTCTATATCAGTGAGCTTCACCTTCAGCTCCATCAACTCTTTTGTAGTAGTTGAGAGCTCCTCCTCCCTTTTTTTCTTCTCTTCCTTTAGAATGTTCAGCTCTGTGGTAGCAGCGATCAACTCTACCTCCTTCATCTTCCTCTCTTCCTGAAGTACCTTCAACTCTCCAAAAATAGTTGACTGGGCTTCTCCGCTTTTCTTGCTCTCCTTCTCGGCTCTGGACAACAGGTCTGTCTTCTCCTTTATCTCCTCTTTCAGGCGGGCAAACTCACGCTCCACCACATCATTTGCAGTTTGAAGAGTGTTGAGTCACTCTTCAACTGTCTTGGTGTCTGACTCCAGCTTGGTCATCTTTTCAGCAAGCTCTGCGGCTTCATTGCTGTCTGAAGCGGCTGTGGCAGGTCGGGGAGCGGGAGTGAATGAAGGTTGAAGCGCTTTAACCTTCTCTTCGATGAGCCGCCATACTTCAGACTCATCGACCAGTTTAGAGAAGCTTTGAAGGCCGAAGTTGTAAAGAATCTTTGCTTCCTCTTCAGCTAGCGCTTTCATGTCCTTGCCTTCAATCAACTTGCATACTTTGAAGAGATTGGCGCCTCGGCATCAGACGTACTTCAGAAATTGGGAGATGGCCTCGAGGGTCGGAGCGGAGAGAGGAAATTCCTTGAAATGTTCTTTGATCTCATCGAGAGCAAAGACGAGATCACGATCAACAACCTGGACCACAGGGCTGGATCGTATTACTATTGGACTGGTTGTGTTCCCAGAATTAAAGTTAAGAACACAACGGATAGGAGTGGAAACATTCCCCTGGATCTCCTCCGGTATATCCAGGTCAAAGAATGTTGTGTCGAAAGCGTCCTCCCTGAAGTTGAGTGCTTCGATCTGCTTTGCATCGAAGGAAGGCGCTTCGAACCCACCTCCGGTTGGTGCTTCAACTCCTTCTTCAAGATGGACTTGAATGGCAGCTTCGTTGAGTTGATCGCTCAACGTTTTCTCTGAGTCAGAGGATGAGGCAGTGCTTTCCTCATCATCCGTATCCACCAGGTCAGCTTGCGCTTTACTGGGGACTTCTTTGGTCTTTTGGGCGCTTTCTTGCCCTTTTTTCCCTCCTTTTCCTTTTCTTCTCCTCCTCTTTCTGGAGGATGTGCGCTTCGGCTTCGGTGTATTCCAGATTCAAAGCGGGAGCAGCGTGAACACTGAATTCATCGCCCTCAAGCGCTTTGGAGAATAGCACCCGGATATACTTGGTTTTTACCGACCATTCTTGAGCAGGCCAGGACTCTTCCAAAAAATAGGAGATCCTCATCCCATACTTGAGTTTGCCAAGAAACTCAAGTTGGCCTTTGCGTTCCCCATCCTTCACTTCACGGACGACTTTGCTTGTTTCAATCAACTGGCGGATGAACCATGCCCTCCAATTGTAAGGTGTATCATTATCTGCAGCATCACAGAGAGCAGACAGAAGACGAATCTTCTGTTCTCTAATGGTAGACCAGCTGCCGGTGTGACAAAGTAGGCACTTTGTTACTATATTCATGAGGTTGTCAAAAGGCGGGCATAGGGAGGTCGCCTTGGACTGGCCTCGGATGAATAGAGCGCGTTCATTGATTGTAAAGCACCGGAACTCCTTCTGAATATCCGGATCCCCTGCTGATTCCGGATCATTCCCTTCATTCGGTACTGGAGCAATATCCTCAAATAGTTCCTCGAGGGAAAGCATCTCTGTGGCAGAAGCGCGGGTGAGACCGTGTTCATCGGTCGACTGCAACAATATCTTTATTTTTAGGGTTTCGGGGTTGAGGTTGGCCAGAAAATCAACCACGCCGCTAGGAATGATGAATTTCGGACTCTTGAAGACCAGGTTTTCCAATCCGGCACTGACGATGGCGCGCTTGATAACTCCACCATCGGTGAGAAGATCACGATTGATGTGAGCTTCAGTGTAAACATATTCGCCGTACAGGCTACGATCTGCGGGTTCCCACTTGGCATTCACCATTGTTGATATATTGAGAGATTTCTGAGAAAAAAAAATTGGTAGACTAGTAAAGTTCTGCGAGTTGGAAGAACTTAGGAAATGTGAAAAGATGAAATGGTGAAGAATGTTAAGTAAGGAAGATAGTGTATGATGAAATAGTATCACTATATATAAGGGATTTGAAGGTTAGTGGGTAGTGATGTGTTATAGCGAGTGGCTAGGATCACTTCTTAAAAATGAATAAGTGGTTGAGATCGTGCTTTGTTGTCACTATAATCGTGAGGCTCTGGAAAGAGTAATTCGAAACATCCGACGGCCATGATTAAAAGTTTTTGGCGGTTCGGTAGCGCGTCTCGAGTCCTGTAACTGCTTGCAGTCTTTGCATTAAATGCAACAGATATCACACGCAAACTATACTTAAGTGATATCTTGCTTTAGTGATATATATAGCATATAAGTAAATTAATGAGAGATTAATTTCTAGAAAGATTTGAAATTTGGCTGATTGCCACGCTTCAGAAATTTAGACGAGAGCGTTCTAGTTCGAAAGGCGTCTGGATCAGCACTTTAATATTTTCGGTAAGTCACGTACAGGATCTTGAAGACGTTTTGCGTTGACTTACTTACTTAAATTGAAAGACGCGAAAGGAAAACTTACTAGTCAGTCAGAATTGTAAATGACTGATACCACACTCTGACGATCCACGTACTCAAATGTTAAAGCTTCAGTTTGAGAAACAAGAACGTTCACGCTTTGAAAGTGAGCGTCTTTTCTCATCTAGACGCTTTCTCTCTAAGATAAAATGTTTCCCCCTTAAACATAGCTTTGGCTATTTTTAACGAGAGTGTGAACTCCGTAGGGGAGACGCTTTACTTATGTAGAGAGTTGGAATAATGTCAAGTCCTTTACTCTTACTAGGGTAGGTTTAACTCGTGAATTTGATATCATGGGAAATGAGATGACAAAATCCACAAAGGACCCGGTTGGGGATGAGTGTCTTTATAGATTTCAATGAAGTGATGTGAGTTGCCTCATGCTTTACTAGGGATATACCATTTGGGCACGAGATTCATATCATCCATGAAAGAGCTATGAATTCACTTCCTTACTAGGGCAAGCTATCTCATATTTCCATGAAGCGAGATTTTTAAGAGTAGACACTAACCTTTTTGGAGTTGGTGCTTCACATTACTCAAAACAAGTGAGGCTTTCACAATAAGCAGTGGTGAAGATCTTTAACATGCTTTGCGCTTCTGGCTCCATTTCCACCATGAAAGCTTGTGAGAAAATTGAGTGAAAATCATTCAAGCAACTCTATACAATACGTCCTAAAAATTACGTACGTGTATGTTAACTTGAAGAGGATTATCAACTCAATGCTTTCATGTTTCCTCAGCATAAAGGATTTTAAGAATTTTGGGAGTGAAACGTCAAGATTGTGCCAAGCTCTAAACTTAAAAGCTGGACTCTCAAGAGATCCACAAGGTACCACTTGTGCACCGCTCTGACAAGACGGCACAAGTTTTTACGAATACCGTGGTACGAGTAACAACCTTGATCAAGCATCATTGATTAACTCATCAAGGAAGAGCACTCAACCGCACTTTCACAAGAGTTGTGGAAGCGTGTAGAGGTCGATGCTCCTAAAGGGAACTCATCCTTTCGGTTTACTTATCATCCCATGAAAAAGGGGAGATAAAGTCTTCTCTTTCACACTACCTGCAAAGACCGGTTCCCCCTTAACCAATGATCCCAACAAACTTTTCCCATAAAGGAAAGTGTGAGAGTAGGTAGGGAACACGCTTTGCCTTCTCCACCGTTACTCCACCTTCTCCTCACCAGGGTCTAGCAACCCTAGTTCTAGACACAATTTGTTGAAGCGTGCTTGTGGAAGCGGCTTGGTGAGAATATCCACTTTCTGATCCTCAGTTGGAATCTTTTCCACCTTAACATCTTGCTTCTCTACATGATCCCGAATAAAATGATGGCGAATTTCAATATGCTTACATTTTGAATGAAGCACGGGATTGTGGGTGATGGAAATTGTGCTTGTGTTGTCACAATAAATTGGAACCTCCGAACATTCCACTTTATAGTCCTTCAACTGTTGTTTTAGCCAAAGGATTTGTGAACAACAGCTTCCCGCAGCCATGTATTCCGCTTCGGTGGTAGAGGTGGCAACACTAGTTTGTTTCTTTAAGAACCATGAAACTAACTTGTTGCCAATGAATTGACACGTTCCACTAGTTAATTTCCTATCAACTTTGCATCCACCGAAATCGGCATCGGAGTAGCCACTAAGCGTGAGATCATCTTCCGCCGGATACCAAAGGCCTAAGTTGATGGTCCCTTTAACGTATCGAAGAATGTGCTTAGCTCCCTCCAAATGGCTTTGCTTCAGATTGCTTTGAAATCTAGCACAGATGCCTACAACAAAGGTGATGTCGGGTCGGCTAGCTGTAAGATATAGCAAAGAGCCAATCAACATACGGTAGTCCGTAGTGTTGACTGACTTGCCATCCAAGTCTGGATCTATCTTGAAGTTTGTGTTCATTGGAATCTTGACGCTTTTGCAATTTTGAACACCAAACTTAGTGAGCATATCACAAGTGTACTTAGCTTGATTGATGAAGATTCCACGACTCGTTTGCTTTACTTGCAATCCCAAAAAGCATGTCATCAGCCCCATCATAGACATCTTGTATTTTCTCTTCATCAACCCTGCAAATTTATCACTCAAGATTTGATTTGGAGAGCCAAAGATGATGTCATCGACATAGATTTGTACCCATAGCATGTCTTCACCGTCGTTGATCGTGAAGAGGGTTTGATCTACCTTTCCTTTTTGAAAGCCGCTTTCAACTAGGAAGTTTGAAAGAGTCTCGTACCACGCTCTGGGTTCCTGCTTGAGGCCATACACCGCTTTGATGAGCCGGTACACTTGATCACTCTTTTCAAAGCCTGGGGGTTGTTCGACGTATACTTCCTCCTTCAATTCTCCATTGAGAAGGGCACTCTTCACATCCATTTGATAAACTTTGAACTTCTTGGATGCGGCATATGCAAGGAACATCCTGATGGCTTCGAGATGAGCAACGGGAGCGAAGGTTTCATCAAAATTGATGCCTTCCTCCTGGTAATATCCTTTTGCGACCAAGCGAGCTTTGTTGCGAACTATGTTGCCACTTTCGTCAGTCTTATTCTTGAAGACCCATTTGGTACCGATGACGCTTTGATGAGAAGGTCGATCCACTAGGTACCAAACGCCATTCCTTGCAAACTCATTTAGCTCCTCTTCCATGGCAGTTATCCAGTTTGAATCATTTAGAGCGTCCTCCACCGATGAAGGCTCGGTGTTTGCTAGGAAGCAACTAAACAGGCAACTCTCACTATGAAATAAGGTACTTCTAGTCCTGACGCCCTGGCTGGGATCACCTAGAACACCGTCTTGGGGATGATACCTCAACCAAAGCTTCTTCTGGTTGAAAGCCTCCATATCATCTGACTTGGAGCGTGGTGTATGATCATTACCATTCTCTTGATCACAGACCACTGGACTGGATGGAGCTTCTTCACTGTTTGGAACCAATAAGGTCAAAGGATCAACTATTCTCGAGTTTGGTTCCCCCTTATCGAGAGAGAGCTTATTGAGATCCTGCTCCATTGCTTCAACTCCGTCTTCAATTTCTTCTTCTATCGAAGCGTCCACCAAATCTACTTGTCTAGAGACAGCGCGCGTGATTGGTCTGGAAGATGCTTTAGGAGACTCCAATACGCTTTCAGATCCAGCGTTCATACTTTCAGCATTTACCTATACTTGCGGAGTCTTGAAAACAGCTTCATCAAAAACAACATGTGGTGTTTCTTCTACAACAAGAGTTTGACAATTGTAGACGCGATAAGCTTTGCTAGTAGGGGAATATCCAAGAAATATTCCCGTATCAGCTTTGCTGTCAAACGCTCTCAATTGCGTTTTACTGTTGTTGTGAATAAAACACTTGCAGCCAAAAATATGTATGTGAGAGAGAATAGGAGTTCTCCCTTTCCATAATTTATATGGGGTTTTGTCGTGGAGTATGTTGATTAGAGTGCGGTTCTAGGTATAGCATGTTGTGAAGGTTGCTTCACCCCAGAACCTATTTGATAGTTGGGCATCCGCGAGCATTGAATGTGCAGCCTCTTTGATGGTTCTGTTCCGGCGTTCTGCAACGCCGTTTTGTTGTGGAGTACGAGCTGCTGAAGTCTGATGTAGAATCTTGTTCTTTGTGGTATACGCTTCAATGAATTGATTGAGAAATTATGTTCCTTTATCACAGCGTATTTTTACCACATTCAATCCTTTTTCCACTGTCAACTGCTTTAGGAGCTTTGGAAGTTCTTGAAGCGTATCTTTCTTTTTTAGTAGAATTAGTACCCACGTGTAGCGTGAGAAATCGTCCACGACTACAAGAGCATACTTTCTCCCACTCAAAGTGACTGGTGAGATAGGACCGAAGAGATCCATGTGCAGGAGCTCTAGAATTCGGGATGAACCATGTCCCTCTACGCTTTGAAAGGACTTCTTAATCTGCTTGCCTTCTTGGCAAGCTTGGCACACAATATCCTTGTTGAAGACTTCATTAGGAATACCTCGAACAAGATTCTTTCGGGAGATCTTGTTCATTATTTTGAAGTTCAAATGGTTGAGGCGACGATGCCATAACCACCCAATCTCCGAGGTACATCTAGCGATGAGGCCGGTTCTGACTTCGCAGCTGCTCTAGTTGGCTACATATACGTTTTGCCTTCGAGTACCTGTAAGAACAACCTGCATAGTCGCTTTGTTCTTGACAATATACTGGTTAGAGATAAACTCTACCATGAACCCGTTATCACAGAATTGAGAAATGGAAAGTAAGTTATTTTTGAGGCCTTGGACATATGAGACATTAGGAAGTCTCATATTTCCAATGCAAAAAGTACCGTATCCGATGGTGATGCCTTTTGCATCATCACCGAAAATTACATCTGGACCCGGCTTTATGATAAACTCATCCAGGAAGGATTGTTCACCCGTCATATGATGTGAACATCCACTGTCTAGGTACCAAGCAGCTTCTTCCTTCCTTTTGTCCGTATTTTTCGAGTTCGCAGCTTTGATCTAAAAGATCAACAATTTTTAGGTACCCAATTTGCATTGGGTTCCTTGATGTTAGTGGTTTTAGAAACTTGAGTTGGATTCACCGAGAGAGTGATTCCTTTCTTGAGATCCTGAACGAAACAAATAGGGCTTTGTTTAATAGGAAAACTCTGAGTGTAATCGTGTGTGTAATAGTGAAAGCGCTTACGGTTCCTCCTTCTCTGAGAGCGTGAAGGAGTGCTTTCACTTTGTGTAAAATGATTGATGAGATTTCGATCATGAAAGTTATGTGAAGCGTCGGGGATAAAGCGAACTTGAGTTCCTCCATGAGATGTGAAGTTATTCAAGTCAGCTTTACGCTCTTGTTGACGCTTCGGAATTGTCAAAGACTGGACACGCTTTGAATTACGTTTAGAGCGTTTAGGCTTTCCAGTCTTTAATTTTCTCAAAGCGTCAGGTTAAACCTTCGAAGACGCTTTGGAAGCTTGCTTTGAAGTTTCAGCCACAAACCCGACTAACTCTTTTCCTTTGCTAGTAGCATGATGATCAACTTTGGAGCTTTTCATCAACGCTTCGGTACTAGCATCGGATGAAGCTGCGAAGATAGAACCAAAGCCGATTCCTTTCAAACTTTTTGAGGGTTTGAAAGAACTTTCGATTATTTCAATAGCTACAGAGGCGCTATTGAGACGATTGAGAGTGGCTTTATGTTCCTTGGAGGTGGATATGGTACGTTGGTGACGTTCAAGAAGGTCATCGAACTTAACCGTCAACTCAAATATGTCCTTTTCTTTGGACTCGAGTGTATTGGCTAATCTGTCGTTCTCTTTTCTGAACTGAATGAGAACTTCCTGCAAGGATTCATGATTCTTGAGCAACTCTAAATAGTCATCAAAGAGATCACTTTCCAAGCTGAAAGCCTCATCTTCACCGTCACCATATTCACTACCTAGTGATAATGGAAGAGTATTAGATTCAGGAATATTTACCTTCATTTCAGCTTCTATTGCCATACAACCATAATCGTATTCATCATCAGTGAACTGATCTTCATCATGGTCGATGGAATTTTTGGATTCGACGGGAGCATCGGCTATGAGAGCGCGACGGCTGTCCTCACGATGAGCTTTGACCTCATCTTTTTCTTTGGTTGAGAGCTTCGGGCATTCACTTTTGTAGTGCCCCATTTTGTGACACTCGTAGCACTCAATGTTGGCTCTATCTCTAGGGATGGTTGCAGATTTGTCATCTCTCTTCCCATCGCGTGGGGTGAAGCGTGAGCTCTGGCCTTGAGATTTGTAGAATCTTTTATACTTGGCCGCTCTAGCGTTGGAATTGTTAAACCCTCTAATAAGATAGAGAGCATAATCCTCCAGTTCTTTTCTCGACATTTTTGCAACCTCACTGTTGAAAGTGTCGGCTTCGATGGTGGTGTTCTCTACTGCGGCTTTGAAAGCCAGATTCTTTGATTTCACTGGAAGCTCCTCCTCATCCTCACGAAGTGCTTTCTTGACTAGGTCAAATTCGATCGCTTTGAATTGACATGTCTCCCAATTCTTTTTGTGAGAGGAAGAGTTCACTCATTGTCTGACATTTTCCAGACAGAGCGCGAACCACCTTTTGATTGATTTCTTTGAAGGTGAGTTCTTTCCCCAGGGAAGCCACAGTTGTGGTGATTCGCAGAACTAGAGTCTCGAAAGACTCCATGCTCTCATTGCTCTTCATTATGAGAGCGTTAAACTCCTGCATCAATACAGAGAGTTTGTTTTCCTTAATTTTCTCCGTGCCCTGTGAAATTAAGGCAAGAGTTTCCCACATCTCCTTCGTCATTTTGCATTTCATGATTCTTGGGAGATAGGCGTCGGGGATGGTTGACTGGATCACGTTGCGTGCCACCCAATCTAGATTATCAGCTTTGAAGTCGTTGGTCGTATATTCTTCTCTAGGCTTAACGACATAGACATCGGTGGAAGCGCTTTCTTCCTCGTCAACATGGTTGCCATCTTGGTCGACGGATTTCTCCTTTTCACGGTTCCTTAATAGACATTTCATGATTATGATGGGTCCCTTTTCGACAACCTCATGCATGCGGTCATGAAGTGAAGCGAGATATGACTCCACACGGAAGCTCCACATTGTATAGCCCTCGGTCGAGAACTGAGGAAGCTGTGCTGAGGAAGACATCTTGAAAAAGAGATTAGAAAGATGCAATATGTAGTGAGTGAGGTTTTAATGCAAGTTTGGAAAGATTGGTTCACGTAGACCTACTATAGCGCTCTCTAGGCTTCATGACATAGACATCGGTGGAAGCGCTTTCTTCCTCATCAACTGGATTGCCGTCTAGGTCTACGACTTTCTCCTTTTCACAGTTCCTCATTAGGCATTTCATGATTACAATGGGTCCTTTCTCGATAACTTATGTATGCGGTCATGAAGTGAAGCGAGATGAGACTCCACGCAGAAGCTCCACATGGTGTAGCCCTCTATTGAGAACTGAGGAAGTTGTGCTGAGGAAGACATCTTAAAAGGAAGTTAGAAAAATGCAGTATGCAGTGAGTGAGGTTTTAATGCAATTTTTATGAAAGGATCAGTTCAGGTAGACCGACTATAAAGCTTTCGCGCTACCAGTATTCAGAAACAGAGGCCAGTTAGAACCCCTGCTCTGATACCACTTGTTAGTCCCGAAACGCGCTTACACACGTAGAGGGGGGGGTGAATACGTGTGTAGAGAAGTGTTTAACTTCTCTTGCTATTTTTAGCCTTTTAGACGAGTAGACGCTTTGAAGCTAAGTGAAGTGTTCAAAGCCTCTCGCTCGTGTGATATGGTGCGGAATGTGGTGAGTCTTTAAAGCTTATCTTGCAAATTAAAACCTTGTTAATATTAACAAGGTGAGTGTGTGTATGCGAATAATCAAAGCAATAAATAACTTAAAATAAAGAGACGATCAATTTATAGTGGTTCGGAGCACCTCTCTACGTCCACTTTATCCACGATGGAATGAATACCTTCACTCAGTACACCTTGTTTTATACTTCCAAGGGGAAGTGATTCAAGGCAAATAACAAACTTGCACTTGAATCCTCAGAGATTTTACTGGCTCTCGAGAAACCTTACAACAACACACTCTTTCACAAAAGCTCGATAACCTTACAACTCAATCTATTCTCTAGACTTGGGTTTTAGGGTTTTGGATTTTTGCAAGTATGAGAATCCTTTATAATAAACTCACAAGTAAGGGATAAAGATTCTCAAGAGTCTAGGCTATGGATATAAGAGATTGAACCTAGAAAGTGAGGTAGTTGCAATACTTAAGAAACAAGTTCTTAAGGACACACTAAAGTGAAGCGCTTTGGAAGAACTAAGTACTAGAAGGAAATTTGCTTGAGTTCTTGCAAATGTGAATGCTTGAATCGTTTGTACGTGCATTAGTTTTAGTGTGTGTGCAACTCTTTCTATTTATAGTAAGGAACCCTACTTCCCGTTGAGAAAGAAGAGGTTGCGTGTTCCTTAATTTTTGGATAATTCGGCGTGTCAGTCTCTTTTCAGCTTTGACAGAACTAGGAAGGGATGTCCGCCTCTCCTAGAGGTATGGCGACTTTCACCTGCTTTGACTTTTCAGACTGTAGCCGCATCCGTTGTGCAATGGCGTGTTGACACGTAAGAACTGAATCTGCTTTGTCAGAAATTCAAACTTGAATTCTGGGTCAAACTTATCATCTGCACTGATTGACGCTTTTAAGTACAACTCATTCTTAGAGATGCTTTGGGTGGACTGACTTGAAAGTGCTTCGCTTCCACTGATCGGAAGCTCGCTCTTAGCGTCTTTATCTGAAGCGTCTTCAAGATGCTTTGTCAAAACTTCACTGCTGACGTTTTCACTGCTGGAGCCGCTTCGCTTCTTTTAGCTTTGCAAACTATGACTGCTTCAACTTTGGCGCTCCTAGACTATAAGAAGCTTCCTAACATGTAAGCTTATCTAAGATAAACTTGTCTAATTTATCAAAAATAATAAGGGAAATATTCTAAGAAGGGTTTTGGAATCGAATCAAAACAAATTGTTTATTTAACTTGATTCAAGTTCCCCTTAACATTATATCCCAACAGCTTTACTCTCTTGATCTTCCTTCCAAGCACGAAATTCTTCCATCTCTCTCATAAGAGCTTCCATGTTTTAATTATTGCCTTCCATAGCTTCTTCTTCAATAGAATTCCGTCTTTTATGTCTTCTTTCAAAGTTCAAAATCAAAGGTTGAACGAGTCTTCCTTTAGACCTTGTGTGCATAAACCTACAAAATAAAAATTAAAAGAAACAAATGCTTGAATTAGTAACTTAATAACCAAATCGACTATTGAAACTCAAACTAAGCATTCCCCAGCAACGGCGCCAAAAATTGATCGCCCTACTTTTTAAGAGTAGAGAGAGAGCAATGATATCGAATAGTATATTCAAGTCGAATCCACAGGGAATGCAATGGCGAATGAGTTTCAAGTAGTAATCCAATTATCTAACTACTATCCAAGCTTACAATTGTCATGTTTTTGTGTTTTTGATTAGCTAATGAGAAATATAAAGTAAGTAACAAATTAGAGAACAACTAATAACAAGAATTAGCAACAATAGTATAAAGTTTGGTTCCAAATATAATCCGATAATCACTAGAGGCCTAGGTTTTAGGATTTGTTAGGATTAGCCATTTTAATCTAATTCATATGGGAGTTCTATATATAGTAAACATCAATTATTCTCTCGAAGCAATCAATATTAGTGGATTAACCTATGATATCTATCTCCGCTAGGTCTCGAGATGCATAAATTAACTCCAAATGGCTCAATTAATTATCTAGAAGCTCCTACTAGCAAGAATTACTAATATGGTGTGATTTGATTCCAAGTGTTATGAACTAAAGCCTCCTAAGCATTTAACCAAACACCTTGTATGCACTCAATGATGGCCAATCAATCATGCAATAAAATCAAGCCCCAAATCACAAGACATATGAATTAGAAGGTAAATCCAACATCAAAACCCAAAAACCTAGTGATCTAGATCATATCTTCATATATTGGAACCAAAAGAAATTTAGCTAGACATAATTGAAGGAATTAAACCATAAAAATTAAATGAAATCATGCTTAAAAGATAGAGAATTCAATAAGGAAGAAGAATATGGTCTTGAATCTTGAATCCATAAAGTATAGCTCCAACAATCTTCAAATTACTAAAGTGAAAGAGGGAAAATATATTTAGGGTTCTAAGAATATTAAAGTATGAAAAAGATATCCAAATGGGGTGAATTTTGGGGTTAAATACATCACAAATCGAGTTTGGGTCAAATCAGGGTGAAACGGGACTAACCGGGGCGAGTTTGGACGAGCCGAACTCGCCCTTTAAGTGCACTTCTCGCCAAACCGGCGGTCTGTGGAAAGGGGAACCGGCGGTCTGGCAAACCGCCGGCCAGACTGCCGTCTATGCTGCCAAAATTGGTGGTGAACCGGCGGTTTGATGTTGGTTCCCGGCGGTTTGACAAACCGCCGGCCAACCCGCCGATTTTCCTTCTCGTGCGCAACTTCACCGTTTTCGCTCGTTCTCTCTCGTCCGAACTCCGATTCTCGATCCGCTTTTTGCTATGGCTTCCTAACGAGCTCCTCTTCATCATGGAATGATTAATTTGGCCAAGTAAGTTCTCCATTATTCCTGAAAAAAGCATAAAGAGACTCGAGAGAACGAGGAAAATATAAATGAAATCAAACTAGTGAAACCCTAACTATAGAACTTGAAATTCCACATTTTAAACAAAAGTTTCACTCTAATAGAGCTCGATTCTTCCTTGTTTCCGGCCCTTGATCCTTAGCTACTTTAATGCTCTTTCAAATTCTTATAAAATTGGATCGAAAGCCGGGAAAAAATGAGAAAAATATAAAGTATGCTATAAGTTAAGAAACCCTAGCATTTCTACCCTTTAAGCACATGAATCGAGACTTAAACACACTCAAAGCACACTCAACATGCACATAAAATACGTGTTAATCATATATATAGTAAACATCAATTCTTCTCTTGAAGCAACCAATATTAGTGGATTAACCTATGACATCTATCTCCGACTAGGACTCAAGATGCATAAATTAACTCCAAATAGCTCAATTAATTATCTAAAAGCACCTACTAGCAAGAATTACTAATATGGTGTGATTTGATGCTAAGTGCTATGAATTAAAGCCTACTAAGCATTTAACCAGACACCTTGTATGCACTCGATGATGGCCAATCAATCATGCAATAAAATTAAGTCCCAAACCACAAGACATATGCATTAGAAGGTAAATCCAACAACAAAATCCAAATACCTAGTGATCTAGATCATATCTTCATATATTGGAACCAAAGGAAATTTAGCTAGACATAATTAACGGAATTAAACCATAAAAAGTAAATGAAATCATGCTTAAAAGATAGAGAATTTAAAGAGGAAGAAGAAAATGGTCTTGAATCTTGAATCCACAAAGTAAAGCTCCAACAATCTTGAATTTACTAAAAAGGAAAGACAGAAATATTTCTAGGGTTCTAAAATATTAAAGTATGCCAAAGATACACAAATGGGGTGAATTTAGGGATTAAATACATCAAAAACCGAGTTTGGAACGAGTTGGACCGAGTTTGGACGAACCAAACTCGGTCAATAAGTGTAATCCACGCTTGACCGGCAGTCTGTGGGAAGGGGAACCGGCGGTCTGGCAAACCGCCGGCCAGACTGCCATCTATGCTGTCCAATGTGAAGGAGAACCGGTGGTTTGATGAAGATTCCCGGCGGGTTGGCGTTTGGCAAACCGCCGGCCAACCCGCCGGTTTTCCTTCTCTTGCGCAACTTCGCCATTTTCGCTTGTTCTCTCTCGTCCGAACTCCGATTCTCGATCCGCTTTTTGCTATGGCTTCCTAACGAGCTCCTCTTCGTCATGGAATGATTAATTTAGCCAAGTAAGTTCTCCATTATTCCTGCAAAAAGCATAAAGAGACTCGAGAGAATGAGGAAAACATAAATAAAATCAAACTAGTGAAACCCTAACTATAGAACTTGAAATTCCACATTTTAAACACAAGTTTCACTCTAATAGAGCTTGATTCTTCCTCATTTCCAGCCCTCGATCCTTAGCTACTTGAATTGAATGCTCTTTCAAATTCTAACAAAAATGGATCGAAAACCGGGAAAAAATAAGAAAAATATAAAGTATGCTACAAGTTAAAAAACCCTAGCATTTCTAAAATTTAAGCACATAAATCGAGACTCAAACACATGCAAAATATACTTGACATGCACATAAAATATGTGTTAATCATTCGCTGAAGAACGAAATTCAGGACATCTAAACTTTGAAAAATCATAATATATCCATATGAACTCCGATTTGGGTGAACGAGGTTTCTTTAGAAAGCTAAGAGAATGAACTTCAATATAGAAGAAGAATCAAATCCAAAACATGAATGAACATTTCCAGATTTGGCTTGGAGGTGGACTGATTTTCATATGATTTTTAAGAAATGGTTTTTCTCAAATTTCCAGAACACAAATCCAATCCTAAGGGCTCTAAATCATCTATGGAGCATGAATCTCATGAATATCAACATGAATAAATGACATGAAAGGGGCTGTAGAAATCGAATCATTAGGGAATCAAAGAGGTTTTCAACAAATCTTACATAGATCATCATCTAATCAAGTGTAAAGCATAATTCTTGAAAAATTAAGAAATGCATGAGGGTTGATGATGAAGAACGAAAATTGATCTTGAAAATAGGGCTTTAATTCGTCATCTTGCATCTAAATTCAAGGCTAAATCATCAAGGGGAGGTAGAACTTACCAATCTAAGAAGGAAATATCGAGCTCCAAGCTCTTGGTGGAGAAAACGAGACTTGCATGGAGCCCTAGAGCTTCTTGATCATCGATTTGGTGCTTGATTCTTGTTCCTCATGTTGAATGGTGAAGGATAGTGTAATTTGGGCCTGATTCTTGATGTGGAATGGAAGTTGTGGCTTAGTTTATGTTTTAGTGTGTGTTCTTGGTGCTGAAAATAGGGGTGTTCGGCTACAAGGATGAGGAGAAAGGAAGATGAAGTGAGGTAGGTGGTGGTGATGAGTGCTATGTATAATTGTGAGTGTGCTATAAGCAACACTCTCCTACCTCTCTCTCTTACATGTAACACACACATACACAACATAATTTTTATTATTTATTTTCCTCTCATATGACACACCCACAGGCCTATTGATTAACACGTATTTTATATGCATGTTGAGTGTGTTTGAATGTGTTTGAGTCTTGATTTATGTACTTAAATATTAGAAATGCTAGGGTTTCTTAACTTGTAGCATACTTTTTACTTTTCTCGTTTCTTTTCGGTTTTCGATCCATTTTTGTAAGAATTGGAAAGAGTATTCATGTGGATAATGATCGAAGACTAGAAACGAGGAAAATCGAGCTTAATTAGGGTGAAACCTAGGTTTGAAATGTGGAATTTAAATCTATAGAGTTAGGGTTTCACTAGTTTGAATTCAATTATGTTTTCCTCGTTCTCTCGAGTCTCTTTATGCTTTTTACATAAACCATGGAGAACTTATTTGGCCAATTTGATCTTTCCATGTCGAAGAGGGGTTCGTTAGGAGTCCATAACAAAAAGCAGATCGAGAATCGAAGTTCGGACGAGGGAGAACGAGTGAAAATGGTGGAACTGCGCAAAATGGCCGAACCGACAGCGACCGGCTGGACCGCCGGCCAGGCCGCCGGCTGGCCGGCTGAGCTGCAGAGATCACGGTGACCCAGGAGGCGGTCGGCCAGGGCACCGCCGTCCCTTCTCCTTAGTGTTTTGACCGAGTTAGTTCCAACTCGACCTAAAACTCACCTATTGTGTATTTAACCCTAAAATCTTCCTACTTGGTGTATATTTTGCATATTTTAATACTCTTAAAACCCTAGAAACATTTCCCTCTTTCCTTTTTAGTAAACTCAAGATTGTTGGAGCTAAACTTTGTGGATTTGCAATTCAAGACCATATTCTTCTTCCTTATTAAATTCTCTATCTTTTAAGCATGATTTCATTTATTTTTTATGGTTTAATTCCTTCAATTATGTCTAGCTAAATATCCTTTGGTTCCAATATATGAAGATATGATCTAGATCACTAGGTTTTTGGATTTTGTTGTTAAATTTACCTTCTAATTCATATGTCTTGTGGTTTGGGACTTAATTTTATTGCATGATTGATTGGCCATCATTGAGTGCATACAAGGTGTTTGGTTAAATGCTTAGGAGGCTTTAATTCATAACACTTAGCATCAAATCACACCATATTAGTAATTCTTGCTAGTATGAGCTTCTAGATAATTAATTAAGCTATTTGGAGTTAATTTATGCATCTTGAGACCTAGCAGAGATAGATGTCATAGGTTAATCCACTAATATTGATTGCTTCGAGAGAAGAATTGATGTTTACTATATATAGAACTCCCATATGAATTAGATTAAAATGGCTAATCCTAACAAATCCTAAAACCTAGGCCTCTAGTGATTATCGGATTATATTTGGAACCAAGCTTTCTACTATTGTTTGTTAACTCTTGCTATTAGTTGTTATCTAGTTTGTTACTTTTCAATTGCATTACTTAATAAAATTAAGAAAACATAAAAACATGATATCTTGTAGCTTGGATAGTAGTTAGATAATTGGATTACTACTTGAATCTTAAACGACCTAGCATTCCTTGAGGATTCGGCTCAATTATACTATAATTGATTATTATTGCATTCTCCCTCACCCCTAAAGTGAGGGCGGATCAATTTTTGGCGCCGTTGCCGGGGAATGCTTAGTTTGAGTTTCAATAGTCGATTTGGTTATTAAATTACTAATTCAAGCATTGTTTCTTTTAATTTTTGTTTTGTAGGTTTATGCACACAAGGTCCAAAGGAAGACTCGTTCAACCTTTGATCTTGAATTTTGAAAGAAAGCATGGAAGAAGGAATTCGAGTGAACATCAAGAAATGACTAACAATCAAGCAATGTAAGCTCTTATGAAAGAAATGGAAGAGTTTAGAGCATGGAAGGATGAACAAGAAATAAGGGCAAATGAGGCTCAACCACCTCCTCTCAACCATATGTTCCAATCTCCAACGGAACAATTTCAAGGAGGAGAATGGGGGACGATCAATGCCAATAATTTTGAGCTCAAATCCGGACTCATCCAAATGGTGAAGAGTGAGCAATTCGGTGGAAGTCCTATAGAGGATCCAAACGCCCATCTTGGTATATGTTCCTTGATATTTGTGATACTATCAAGCTTAATGGAGTTTCAAATGATGCTATTCGCATGAGGATGTTCGGGTTTTCTCTATGGGACCAGGCCAAGGATTGGTATAAAGGACTAAACAAAGCCAACATTCACACATGGGATGATCTATGCAAGGCCTTCCTCTCTAAATACTTCCCACTATCAAAAGCTCAAAGGCTTATTTCCGATATTTCACATTTCTCTCAACAAGGTGATGAGTCTTTGTTTGAAGCATGGGAGACGTATAGAGAGCTTTTGAGAAAATATCCTCAACATGGCTTCACGGAAGGTCAACAAATTACCATTTTTTATAGTGGTCCCACACCACACACAAGAAGCATCGTGGATGCTACTTCCAGAGGATATCTAGTGAATCGAAATGCCAAGGAAGCTTTGAGGATTATTGAAGAGATGGCCGCCAATAGCTATTAATGGTCAATGGAGAGGACCCCTTCTAGGAAGGTTGCTTCTATTGATGATGAGAAGTTCGATGCATTGGCAATGGAAGTTGCTAATATGAAGAAGCAATATGAAGAAGAGAGGAAAGCTCAATCTCAAGCTCAAGTTCAAAGTGTTCATCAATATTAAGAAAACTTGGAGCCTAATGGAAGTGAAGATTTGAACTATGTGAACCAAAGGCAATATGGAAATTTCAACAAAGGGGGTTTCCAAGGACAACAAGGAGGATTCCAAGGAAGGCCACAAGGAGGCAATTCTTATGGTTATCAAGGAGGCTATCAAGCCTATAATTCGAACAACCGTAATCATCCTAACCTCTCCTACAGAAATCCTAACAATGCTCAATTGCCACCTCCCGGATTCTCCGTTTCTCAAGGAGTTATTGAAGAACCGAAGAAGACATCTCCTTCTATTGAGCAACTTGTCCAATAAATGGCAAATCAACAAAGCTCGTTTATCACACAAACTGGGTAAAAGGTGAGTGCATTGGAGAATTCTCTCACTTCTTTGACAAAGCAAGTGAAGATGATGGAGGGCCAAATAAGTCAAATGGCTAACCAAGCCACCACTCAACATACTCCGAGAAAGTTTCCAAATAATATGGAGGTCAATCCAAAGAACCAATGTAATGCTATCATATTGAGTAGTGGAATAACCTATGAGAATCATGCTACATCCGGAAGTGGAAAAGAGAAAGTTCTTGTTGAAGACATACCTTATGAAGAATCTCCAACTAGTGATGAAGACTCAAGGAAAGAATTGCAAGGAGAAGTTCCTAACGCAGTGCTAGTAGAGGCCCCTCTCCCTACCAAGGATGTTATTACGAAGGCTCCAATTCCTCATCGTCTAGCCAAGCATAAGGTTGATGAAAAGTTGATGACATTCTTGGAGATATTCAACAAAGTACAAATCAACATTCCCTTGCTTGATGCACTTCGAGATATACCCGGATATGTGAAGTTCTTGAAGGATGTCGTTGCTAACAAAAGAAAGTTTGGTTCATTTAAAACAATTAGCCTAACGGAGGAGGTTAGTGCGGTGATTCAAAGGAAAATACCTTTGAAAAAGAAGGATCCCGGAAGCTTCACAATAGCATGTGTGATTGGAGGGAAAAAGTTTGGGAATGTCCTATGTGACCTTGGAGCTAGCATCAATTTGATGCCATTGTCTATTTTTAGAAGATTGGATATTGGAGAGATCAAACCTACTTCTATTTGTCTCCAAATGGCCGATCGTTCCATATCTTATGCTCAATGAGTGGTTGAA
Organism: Mentha longifolia; assembly: GCA_001642375.2. Taxonomy (NCBI): domain Eukaryota; kingdom Viridiplantae; phylum Streptophyta; class Magnoliopsida; order Lamiales; family Lamiaceae; genus Mentha; species Mentha longifolia. Next base: position 8,027,068 of record CM038119.1, read on the forward strand.
GATATATTAGTGAAAGTAGAGGAGTTCATCTTCCCCGCGGACTTCGTTATCTTGGATATGTCGGAGGACAAGGATATGCCCCTCATTCTTGGGCATCCTTTCCTAGCAACCAGAAGAGCTCTTATTGATGTGCAAGACGGGAATCTCACGTTTAGAGTTAATGAAGAGACCCTCACTCTTTCAATCTTTGATGCTATGAAGCGAGGAGATGACTCAACCTATGAGAAATGCAATTCAATCACCACCTTGCATACATCTATGGCAAAAGATCTCATGGAAGAAATCATCTCTAATTCTTTCTATTCTTATTCCGATTTGGATGATGCTTGTGATGATTTGTTGGAATCTATTGCTTATTTGGAAGCGAATCAAGGATCATTGAAGGATGAAGTTCATTACCTTGATATCAACCAACAGGGGGAGAATGGGAGTTCAACTAAAGTGGAATCTTCTCCAAATACTTCTCAAGAGTTGAAACCTCTTCCCGATCACCTAAGGTACGCCTTCCTTGGTGATAATGACTCTTTACCCATAATTGTGTCACAACACTTGTCAGAGTCCTAATTGGACAAGTTGTTGCGTGTCCTTAGGGAGTTTAAGGATGTTATTGGTTGGTCTATTGATGATATCAAAGGTATTTTTCCATCTATATGCATGCATCATATTTTATTGGAAGATGATTGTCGTCCTAAGGTTCAACCTCAAAGGAGGTTAAATCCGGTCTTGTAAGAAGTGGTGAGAAAAGAGGTGTTGAAGTTATTAGATTCAGGAATGATTTATGTCATCTCGGATAGTGAATGGGTGAGTCCTACCCAAGTTGTTCTGAAGAAAGGGGGGATGACTATGGTCAAGAATGAGAATGATGAGACTATTGCTATAAGGGTTGCCACCGGATATCGAGTGTGTATCGATTATAGGGCTTTGAATTCGGCTACAAGGAAAGATCATTTTCCTTTGCCCTTTATAGATCAAATGTTGGATCGTTTGGCGGGCTATGAGTACTATTGCTTTCTTGATGGGTATTCAGGATATAATCAAATTGCCATAGCCCCGGAGGATCAACACAAGACGGCCTTTACATGCCCCTATGGAGTATTTGCCTATAGGAGGATGCCTTTCGGGTTTGTAATGCTCCAGCCACTTTCCAAAGGTGCATGATGTCTATCTTTGGAGGTTTGATTGAAAATATTATGGAGGTATTCATGGATGACTTCTCGGTTTTCGGGAAGAGCTTTGATTCTTGTTTGGATAATCTCACAATGGTATTGCAAAGGTGTAAGGACACTTCTCTTGTCTTGAATTGGGAGAAGTGCCACTTCATGGTTAGAGATGGAATTGTGCTTGGGCACAAAGTTTCTAGAGATGGTTTGGAAGTTGATAGAGCCAAGATTGTTGCTATAGAGAAGCTTCCACCCCCTACAAATGTGAAATCAATCTGAAGTTTCCTTGGTCACGCAGGGTTCTATAGAAGATTCATTAAGAATTTTTCAAAGATCACAAAGCCACTTTGTGATCTCTTGCAAAAAGATGTGAAGTTTGTCTTTGATGAAGAATGTTTGAAAGCTTTTGAGACATTGAAGAAAGCCCTCATCTCTACTCCTATTCTAATCAAGCCCAATTGGAGTGAATCTTTCATATTGAAGTGTGATGCAAGTGATTATGCTTTAGGAGTAGTCTTGGGGCAAATGAGAGATAAAGTGTTTCGGGTCATTCATTATGCTAGTAGAAACTTGGATGGTGCTCAAAGGAACTACACAACAACGGAGAGGGAATTTTTGGCCATTGTCTTTGCCTTTGACAAATTCCGGTCATATCTTGTTGGGAATTACACTATTGTCTATTCGGATCATATGGCTATACGACATCTCATGGCCAAGAAGGATGCAAAGCCTCGTTTAATTCGTTGGATTCTCCTTCTACAATAATTCGACATGGAGATTCATGATAGAAGAGGTTGATAATGTGCTAGCCGATCACATGTCAAGGCTTGAAAATCTGGTTGAAGGTGAAGACTTGAGATTTAGTATCAATGAGTGTTTTCCGGATGAGAAGATTATGGTGTTGAGGTGCAAAGATTCATGGTTTGCCGATTTTGCTAATTATCTTGTGCTTCGAAAGTTGCCACCAAATCTCTCGGATTATCAAAAGGCTAAGTTCCTTAGAGATGTGAAGTTCTATTATTGGCAAGATCCGTACTTATGGAGAACATGTGCCGATGGCATTATTCGTAGATGTGCTATGGAGAGCGAATGACTCAAAATTATTGAAGATTGTCATGAGGGACCAAATGGGGGTCATTTTGGGGCAAATCGTATGGCTTGGAAGGTTTTTCAAAGTGGATTCTATTGGCCTTCGATTTTTAGGGATTGCCAATCCTTTGTGAAGAATTGTGATAGATATCAAAGGATGGGAAATATCACAAAAAGGGATGAGATGCCTCAAAACATCATGATTGAGGTTGAGTTGTTTGATGTTTGGGGGATAGACTTCATGGGACCATTCCCGAATTCTTGTGGTTTTTCTTATATCCTTCTTGCTATTGAGTATGTTTCAAGATGGGTCGAAGCCATTCCAACTTCGACTAGTGATTCCAAGGTTGTGATCAAGTTTTTGAAGAAGAACATATTAACTTAGTTTGGAACTCCAAGGGCTTTGCTTAGTGATGGGGGTCTCACTTCAATAATAAGTGGTTGGGAAGTGTTCTTGCTAAATATGGAGTGAAGCACAAGATTACCTCTCCTTACCATCCTCAAGTCAATGGTCAAGCGGAGCTTGCAAATCGAGAGATCAAGCAAATCTTGGAGAAGACAATCACTACTCGGAAGGATTGGGCAAAGAAACTAGATGATGCTTTGTGGGCTTATCGAACCGCCTATAAAACCCCTATTGGTATGTCTCCGTATCAACTTGTGTTCGGAAAATCTTGTCACTTGCCTTTGGAGATTGAACATAAGGCAGTTTTGGGCAATAAAGAGGATTAATCTTGAGTTTAAGGAGGCCGGATTGAATAGGAAGAATCATCTTATGGAGTTAGAGAAATGGAGAAATGAGGCTTATGAAAATTCTCGGATTTACAAGGAAAGAGCCAAGAAGTTTCATGATTCGGAGATTCGAAGCAAGATGATCAATCCGGGAGATGAAGTTCTTCTCTTTAACTCTCGTCTTTGTCTTTTCCCCAGAAAACTCAAATCAAGGTGGACCGGTCCTTACATTGTGAGTAAGAGTTTCAAGAATGGCACATTCGAACTTCTCAAGAATGATGGTTCTACCTTCGTTGTTAATGGCCATCGACTTAAGCTCTATTTCAATTCGAAGAAGTTTAAGGAGGAGTCGACCATTCTTCTCAATGATGCTTGATCTTGGAGACTATGTCGAGCTAATAACGTTAAACAAAGCGCTTGTTGAGAGGTACCTCAACACGTATCCTTTTTTTTTTTTTGTGAGTTTTTATTTCATTTTTCGATTTTTGTGTTTGTTTCAATTTTTTGTTTATATTTTGAGAAAAACCATAAAAAATAGAAAATGTTGAAAAGGAAGGTTGAAAAATGCTTAGGAAGACTCAAGAGGAAGTCGAGAAGGGCCCGGTGCTTCGAAAAGGGTTGAAAAAGGTCGAGAAATGCATCGGAAACGACCGAAACAAGAAGTGGGGCAAGCTACTGGCGACCCGGACGGCGACCGGCTGGGCCGCCGGCTGGGTGGTTGGGTGGCAGCATCTTCGGCGGTCCAGGCGGCGACCAGGCGCCAGACCGCCGGCCAGGGCGCTGGCGGCCCTTCCTCCCCCCTTTTAAATTCTATTTTTGATTTTCTATTTCATTTTCTTGCATTTTGTGTTTTTCATTTTCTTTTCTTAGAACAAACCCACTTTCTCACTCTAAAAACCTAGATTTTCTTCCTCTAATTATTCTCAAATCACTTAGAATTAAGCTAATTCCTTCCATAGGTTCATTACCCATCCCAAAATCTACATTTTGAACCGAATAATTCACTTTTTCACCCACTTTAGCTCCAAAAACGAAAATTTGGTTCTTTTGGGTAAAGAGTTGAGTTTCTTCAAGTTTCTTCAAGAAGATGAGGTAATGTGTTCTATACCCTTGCTCCCATGAGTTTCTACTTGCAAGATATGAAGTGGTATGAGTATTTACTTCATCATTTTCATGAAATCAAGTAGAAATTCTTACCTAGGATTTTTCTTGATTATTGGAGAAACTTGTGGATGAACCATGGAAATGAGCATGCATTGGCTTGTATTTATGCTTCCTTTATGCACTTAGGCATGCTTGAATTGAGCTTGAATGAAGGTTTGCATGATTCATGAAATTTTGAGGGATATGCTTGCTTTTTAGTGGGAAAGTCATTTCTTGAGTGCTTTAAGGCTTGAAGAAGGCATGAATTTATGAATTCTTGATTTGCAAAGTGAAATTTATGGCATTCTTTTTGTTCACTTAAAGTTCCATGTGAATATGCATTCATTTTCATGTGAATACTCATGCATGAGTTTGGAAGTGCTTAATGCTTTTTTTAGGAAATTTCATTTCTTGGGAAATATGAATGCTAAATGGAGAGTGATACTTGTGTGAAGTGTTGCTTACACCTTGACAAAGTTTGGATTATTTTCTCAAATCTCACTTTGCCTTGTTTGTGGTTTGTAGGAAAAAGGATTCTAAAGAGAAAGGAAATGTCACCATCACGTCTAAGGAATTGATGGCCTCTCTCTCCAAAAAGAGGAGAAATGATGCCTCTTCATCTTCACAAGTACCAAGAAGAGATCCAAAGACACCGGAAGCTCATGACATTCACTTGGAATCTTATGAAGAAAGAGTAAGATTTGCCGTTCTCGTGTCAAGAACCATTATACCAACTCAATTTCCATCTAAGGAGACATTGGTGAAGTTAGGGCTGTATGACAATATAAAAGCCCTATTTGATAACATAGGATGGGGAAGAATTCTAGAGGATACTCTTGAGGATAGGAGAACATATGACAAGGTGGTTCTTGAATTTATGAGCACATTGGAAGATGAGAGCATCCATAATATGCAAAGCATCAAATTTCAATTATTTGGAGAGCATCATGAGTTGAGTTTGGAAGAGATAGATGACATCTTTGGAGTACCACATGGAGGTGATGTGTTGGTGGAAAGAGCTTTTGAGCATAGTTTCATGTGGAATAAACTTGCCCCAATCACAATGGAAGGCTTTAGAGCGGGATACACAAAATCAAATGAGGTGAGAAATCCGGTCCTAAGGATGGTGTTGAAGATCCTTGCTCACACTATGGTGGCACGAACGGAGAACACTTCGGTTCGAGTTGATGATCTCTTCATTATTCAAGCCATGCTAACCAAGAGGCGCATAAGCTTTTCTCACATTTTCCTTGCTCAAGTCATGAAGCAAGTAAAGGCACCAAATGGGAAGATTAACATAGGAGGAATGCTCACCCCTTTGGCTAAGAAAATCAATGATGATCTTAGTGGATATACTCCGATGAGAGGTTCATATTTGATTGATGTTGAGAAGCTAAGAAACATGAGGTTTCTTGTATCATCTAGGCCTTCCTTTTATTTCATTCAAGATGATGAAGGGACATTCCCTCTTCCAAATGCAATGAGCGTGTTGGTAACCAATCTACATGATCGGGAGAATTGGCACTTGAATACCCCCACTCATAAATTCATCAAAGAGAATCATATTTTCAATTATGGAGAAGAAGATGAATATACAATAGGGGGTGAGGGAATACCTTTTGCTCAAGAAGATGAAGAAATGGAAGATTCTACAAGGGGTGAACCAATGTCAAGGGGTGAGCCAAGTTCAACAAGAGAGCAAGTTCCAAGAGAAAGAGGGTATGAAGAGAGGTTTGAAGCCCTTGAGGGGAGGATGACAAGCATGGAGCGTGGATTTAAATCCCTTGATGCACAAGTTACGGTGATGAGGCAAGAAGTAACTTCAATGCGAATTACTCAACTTGAGGAAGCACAAAGAGGTGAAAGGATGGAAAAACAAGCAAACTCGATAATGGAGTTATTGGAGAGTTTTCAGATGCACCAAGGCAATCAAGGGGTGACATGGCCCCTACTTCCTCCACCATAGCTTGGACCTTTGTGAGTGTAATTTAAATTTCTTATATATCTTTCCCGCCAAACTCATTTTAGAATTTATTTTCTAAAATAAGTTTGGGGGAGGGGGGTAGGATAAGAAATTTAAATTACTTACATTTTTATGTCCTTTCCATTTCTTTACTTGTTCCTTTCGTATTTGCTTTACTTAGTTGGTAGTTTCATGACTTTGGGTATCTTTGGGTTAATCTTGTATGCTTGGTGGATTGATTAAGAAGTTGTTGATTTGAAAATGTGGAAATATGGTGGGTTTTAGAGTGAAAGGTGTTGTTTGGAGTATGAATGTGAGAGTTTGGTTTGCTTTAGTGTGTTTAGTATGTTTTCATGTTATGTTTGTGTGTTTTGTTAATTGGAAGGAAGATTGGGGTTAAGGAAAGAATGTTGAATGCTTGATGTTTGATGTTTGATTTTGGTGAGTGATGAGATGGAACCTAGCATTGAAGAGATCAATCGGGACTTGCAGCTCGGAGGAGCAGTGACGAGATCGAGAGCCAAGAAGCTGCAAGGTTATTTGCAATGCTACATTCCGAAGAGATTGGAGGATGATGGAGTCGAATTTCATCAATGCAAGTTGGTGAATTTAACAAGTATTGAAGATGAAGATTTGGGCGTCCATCATTGAATAAAAGGAAGACAAGTCCAAGAAAACAGATTTTCTTATATTTTATTTGGGCTTAAAAACTTTGTATTTATTTTTAATTTAGTTTAGTCCAATTATCACAACATGTTTAGGTGATTAATTGGCCCAGTTACAATTAATTAAGGAGTCCGAAATTATCAAGCCCAAGCCTTTCTAATTTCGAAACCTAGCTTAGGAATTAGTCTAGTATTTATGTTATTTTCATAGTTACTATTCACATACTTGATTGAATGCAAAAAAACAACTTTACGCTATTCTCTTGTCTCACACAACAAATCGTTCCTTAGGTAGAGTTTGATATTGGCGATTTCAAGATTGAATTCATCGACTCGTTCGTGATATCTCGTAGTATCCGGGTTAGTCGAGCCACGAAGATTGCTCCATAAATGCGTTTCGGATTCAAGTAGATCTGGGGTTCGTTTCGGGTAAGATTCACAATTTGTTTCTGTTTAAATTCTGCAATTCGTGTTCTTTTCGTTTTCCCAGCCATTCTTCATCGTTCCTATATCATCAATAACCATCCCCTTCATTCCCATAACCATCCCATCTCAGAAAACCTTTTGTTTAATTTCTGATCCGTTTTTGAATCCTAAAACTGTCCCGAAAACTGACCACCGAGCCAAATCAAAAACTACTCGTGCGTTTTTGCTGAATTTTGGATATGTTCTTCATAACCCTAAGTTGTAACTCGTGTTAAAATTTGAGCTTAATCAGAATTGAATTGCTTAGGTTACTGTCGACGCCTATTCAATGTATTTGTGGGTAGAAATTCAGGGAATTATCATTTGATTTTCATAGTTGTAATTTGGATTGAATCTTTCGTATCTGACGTTGTTCGATTCGTAGCTTCCGCATATTGAGATCGCATCATAAATTTTGGCATCAGAGCCACGTTAGTCTTGCTGGCCGTGGTTCAATCCAAATAGGTGTCGTGACATATTAGTGGCAAAAGTTTCGATATAAAAAAAATAATAATAAATAAATAAAAATAAATAAATAAAAATTGATAACAAAAAAAAAAAGAAAAAAAAAGAGAGTTAATCGAAGGCCCTAGTGTGTCACTGTGTTTCGTGATTGGTTCCTGCGTTATTTTTGTATTGGGTAGTAGTTGTGTCTTTGTTTCTTCGAGTTTTCGTCGGTAGAACTTAAAACGGACGTAACTTTTGATCTACTTATCCGTTCAAGCTCCATAATACCATTTCGAAACGTCTCGACGAGACCAAGAAGTTAACACACGTTTATGCCCAAAAAGTTTGAAGGTGATACCGTCCAGTTGAAAAAAAAAAATATTCAGATTTGTTAGTTTAGTTGAATTGAGTTCTTTGAGAGATTTGAGTGCATTGGATAGTGTAGGTTTCAATTCCTAAGTCGATTCAAAGTCGGATTAGTGCTCATAACTTGTTACTACTTATATCCAAGATTCCTAGTTAGCCTTTTCTTTCTTATTTCCAGCCTTTCTCCCTTCTCAGCCTTTCCTTGTTTGTTTAGCCAATACCTAGCCACTCTACATACACACTTCCTTAATTGTTAGCCTTCTTAATTCCTTTACCTAGTTTGCAAATTACCTCACATTGCAACAACTTTGAGTTTCCTACTATACCTGTGATCCTTTGAGAGTCAAGTTCGAGTTCTTGATTCAAGCTGAGAAGTCCATATCGGTTCTGCCAAGGATTTGAGGTTTAGAGACTATTGTGACTGCAAACTGAGTGACATACACGAGTGATCTGAGTGACATACACGAGTGGTTAAAAAACAAATCTGAGAGAACAAACGAGTGATTGTGAGGAACTGTGAGGATTTTATTTATTTCTTTTACGTTTGCTCATTTTGCAGGAATCATGAAATCCGGAGACGGTTCCAAAAATCAGAACATCCCGCCCAAGTTGTCTACTACACCTATTGAGATGTCATCATCGTCTCAACAGCCTTGGGATGCTAAGTATCACTTCGATGCTATGGCACAACACTTTGAGAGGCAAAACCAATTGCTGGAACAGAAGATCGATGATACGATGGATAAATTGATGGCACAGTTCGAACGTCTCAATCATCGATCAACATTACCTCCACCAATCAGAAATTAGCCTATCCAGCAAGATCCACCATTGAGACGACAACCTGTCCACCGAGAGACACCACATCGTCCCCAGCCTCAGCCAGTGTTTGAGCATATTTCTGGTGATCCTGAAGAAGAATATGATGGATATAATGAGGAATCAGAGGCTGAGATTGAGTTTCCACAGAGGAATCAGAGACGTGACCGTCGACGTCCACCTCCACCTCCCCGGCGTTATTTCCGTGCCAACCAGCGCCGACACGTCGATGTAGATAGCTTGTTGAACAACATCAAAACAAGCATTCCAGAGTTTGAGGGGTTACGTGACCCTGATGTGTACCTTGATTGGGAGAGGAAAGTCAACAAGATCTTCGACTGTTATGACTTTCCTGAGTTGAAGAAAGTTCAGCTTGCTTCTTTGGAGTTCTGAGGGTATGCAGCCTCATGGTGGGAAAATTAGCAAGAGAGGAGATGCCGTGATCGATATCCACCTATTGACACTTGGCAAGAGATGAAGGACGTCATGAGAGGACGTTTCATTCCGGTACACTACGAACGAGAGCTTGAGAAGAAATTGAACAGAATTAAACAGGGCACTCAGGTCGATTGAGGAGTACCATAAGGAACTTGAGACAGCTATGAACAGGGTCGGAAAAGAAGAGACATTGGTTGCCACAATCAACCGATACATTGAGGGGATGAATCCAGACATAGCATGTGAAGTCGAGTTGAGGGACTTCACCAGCATTGAAGCTATGATTCACTATGCTTCCATCGTCGAAAGGCAGCTCAGAGAGGGACGCAAAAAATCATACCAGTCGGCACCAGCCCGGGCACCATGGACATCCACGCCGAGGACAGCTCCTACCCGTCTTCAGGACCAGTCCACGCAGCCCGCTCATCGATTTGAGCAATCTGCTCCTTCATCCAGCCGCAGATCTGATTACAGCTCGCATGCACAGAATCGGACCCCTCCACCTCGACCTACCCCATCTAGCAAGCCTCAGCAGAATAGTACTCCAGGAAGAGCACGTGACGTTCAGTGTCACAAGTGCAAAGGATGGGGACACTTTCAAGCCCAGTGTCCGAATCACAGAGTCATCATCATTACCGAGCAAAATGAGTTAGAATCAGCAAGTGAAGAGGAATTTGAAGAAGAAGAAGGATACCGAGCAGCCCCTAGTCAGCTCACTCATGGGCGACATTGATATTGTGGATGAGCAGCCGAAGCAAACGCACGTCAGCCTTGTTTCGATCCAAGCATTGAGCCTTATTCGAGAGGAAGAACAGAATGATCAGTAGGAGAACATCTTTTATTCACGCTGTTCCATTCAGGATAAGGTGTGCTCGCTCATCATTGATAGTGGAAGCGTTATAAACGCCAGTAGTCAATATGCGGTGGGAAAGCTGAAGTTGGTCCCACAAAAGCATCTAAAACCGTACCGATTGCAATGGTTGACAGACAGAGGCGAGATTCGTGTTGGATACCAGGTACTTGTCACCTTTTCTATTGGTTGTTTTACTGACACTATTTTGTGTGATGTCATCCCTATGGAGGCGGCACATATCTTGCTTGGTCGTCCTTCGCAGTTCGACAGGAAGGCGATACACGATGGATTCGCCAACACTTATGCCGTGACTCGAGAAGGACGCACCACGCGATTGTGGCCACTAGCGTCGAAAGATGTGATTGAAGATCAGCGACGTATGCAAGAGAAATACAAAGAAGAGAAGGAGAAACGTGCTGAGAGCAAGCAGCTGATCTAATCTGGACAATCCACGATAGAGTCTCAGTGTACTAAGGGAACTAAGGGCCTCCCTAAGGCTAAGGCTGCCCACGTTACCATTCCTTCCAGTTTAGATACGGCGCACCGGAATTTGTTCATCGGTGTAAGAGGAGTTCAGACCGCCATTAAATCAGGTAATGCTATCGTTCTAGTTAATTTTAAGGCTAATGATACTCCTGATGTTGTTATTCCTCCTGTTTTGCAGCCTTTGATGGAGGAGTTCAAGGATGTTTTCCCGGACGAAATTCCTAGTGGTCTGCCGCCGATTCGAGGAATTGAGCACAAGATCGACTTCCAGCCGGGAGCAGTCCTTCCAAATAGACCCGCCTACCATACCAGCCCTGAGGAAACCAAGGAGATTGACCGTCAGGTCAAGGAGTTGCTGGAGAAGAAGCAAAATAGAGAGAGCTTGTCACCATGCGCAGTGCCTGTCATCCTCGTACCTAAGAAGAATAACGAATGGCGCATGTGCATGGATTGCCGAGCTATCAATAAGATAACGGTAAAGTATCGCTTCCCTATCCCTCGATTAGATGACATGTTAGATGAGTTGTCTGGAGCGTCTGTCTTTTCAAAAATTAATTTGTGTTCTGGATATTTTCAAGTGAGAATGAGTGAGGGAGATGAGTGGAAAACTGCGTTCAAAATGAAGCATGGACTGTATGAATGGCTTGTGATGCCGTTTAGCCTTACTAACGCCCCTAGTATGCTCATGCGTCTAATGAACCATGTTTTGCGTGAAGTCATAGGGAAGTATGTGGTGGTATATTTTGATGATATCCTTGTCTATAGTACGTGTGTCAATGAGAATGTTAGAAATCTTAGGCATGTGTTTGTGTTGCTGCGTGATGCAAAATTATATGCTAATTTGTCTAAGTGTACATTCTGTATGGATGAGGTTGTATTTCTTGGTTTTGTTGTGAGTAGTCGTGGGATAGAAATTGATAGGACGAAGGTGAAGGCCATAGAGGAGTGGCCAACGCCTAAGTTATGTGCTGATGTTAGGTCTTTCCATGGTTTAGCTGGATTTTATCATCGCTTTGTGCGTGATTTTTCATCTATTGCTGCACCATTGACTGAGTTGAGTAGGAAAGATAGGAAGTTTGAGTGGGGCAAAGCCCAAGAGCATGCTTTTAACTTGTTGAAATCGAAATTGTGTAATGCACCTGTGTTGGTTTTGCCTGATTTTGATAAAATGTTTGAGATTGAGTGTGATGCCTCGGGCATAGGGATTGGTGCTGTTTTGATGCAGGAAATGAAGCCAGTCGCTTATTACAGTGAGAAGTTGAATGGCGCCGCCCTAAGATACTCCACATATGACAAGGAGTTGTATGCACTGAAGAGGTCTTTGGAGACTTGGCAGCACTACTTGAGGCCGAAGGAGTTTGTGATTCATACTGACCACGAATCACTGAAGCATTTGAAGGGTCAGCAGAGCTTAAACTCACGCCATGCTTGATGGGTGGAGTTTATAGAGTCATTTCCCTATGTGATCAAGTACAAGAAAGGAGAAGAGAATGTGGTTGCTGATGCTCTTTCCCACAGGTACGCGTTGATTTCTGTTATGCATGCGCAATGTTTAGGTCTTGAGCATATTAAGAGTTTTTATGTGAATGATCCTTTCTTTGGACCTATCTTTGCTTCATGTGATGGAAAATCTAGGGTTGTTGACTCGTACTATGTGTCTGAAGGTTTCTTGTTTAGGGATTCGAAGTTATGTGTCCCTAATTGTTCTATGAGGGAGTTGTTTATGTTAGAATCTCATGCGGGGGGTCTTATGGGTCATTTTGGTGTTGCGAAGACATTGAGTCTATTGCATGAACATTTTTATTGGCCTCGCATGAAGAGAGATGTCGAGAGAGTCTGTGCTAGATGTATTACTTGTAAAAAGGCTAAATCTAGTTCTACTCCATTTGGTTTGTACACTCCACTACCTGCACCCTCTGCACCTTGGATTGACATATCTATGGATTTTATTCTTGGTTTACCTAGGTCTAAGTCTGGCAAAGATTTTGTGTTTGTAGTAGTCGATAGATTCTCAAAAATGTCTCATTTTATTGCTTGCAGAAAAACTGACGATGTTGTTCATATTGTTAATATGTTCTTTCGTGAAGTAGTTAGACTGCATGGCATGCCTAGGACTATTGTGTCTGATAGGGATTCTAAGTTTTTGGGACATTTTTGGCGTGTCTTATGGGGAAAGTTAGGTACTAAGCTATTATTTTCTACTGCATGTCATCCTCAAACGGATGGTCAAACTGAAGTGGTTAATAGAACGCTAGGTACTTTACATCGTGCTTTAGCTAAGAACAATCTCAAGTCATGGGAAGAGTGCTTACCATTCGCTGAATTTGCTTATAACAGAGTTGTGCATTCTTCTACACACATGTCTCCAATTGAGGTTGTTTATGGATTTAATCCGTTGACACCAACGGATCTTATTCCTTTGCCTACTGATCATCTTTCGAGTTTGCAAGGTTCTCGTAGGGCTGAACAGGTTCGAGAGATGCATGCTAAAGTGAAACAGAGGATCGAGCTTCAAGGTGCTAAGAACGCAACAAAGGCAAACGCCCACCGCAAGCAAGTATTGTTCAAACCTGGTGATAAGGTTTGGATACACTTCAGCCCGGGACATTTTCCTAACTTGAGGAAGTCGAAGCTGATGCCTCGTGGCGATGGACCATTCTCCGTGGTCGAGCGAGTCAATGACAATGCATACCGCATTGATCTTCCAGGTGAGTATAAGTGTTCCTCCACTTTTAATGTGGCTGATTTGTCTCCGTTTCCTGTAGATGATCAAGATGTCGAGGAGGACTTGAATTCGAGGATGAATTCTTTTCAGCAGGGGGGGAATGATGAGATGGAACCTAGCATTGAAGAGATCAATCGGGACTTGCAGCTCGGAGGAGCAGTGACGAGATCGAGAGCCAAGAAGCTGCAAGGTTATTTGCAATGCTACATTCCGAAGAGATTGGAGGATGATGGAGTCGAATTTCATCAATGCAAGTTGGTGAATTTAACAAGTATTGAAGATGAAAATTTGGGCGTCCATCATTGAATAAAAGGAAGACAAGTCCAAGAAAACAGATTTTCTTATATTTTATTTGGGTTTAAAAACTTTGTATTTATTTTTAATTTAGTTTAGTCCAATTATCACAACATGTTTAGGTGATTAATTGGCCCAGTTACAATTAATTAAGGAGTCCGAAATTATCAAGCCCAAGCCTTGCTAATTTTGAAACCTAGCTTAGGAATTAGTCTAGTATTTATGTTATTATTCGCAGTTACTATAGACAGACTTGATTGAATGCAAAAACAGCTTTACGCTATTCTCTTGTCTCACACAAACAAATCGGTTCTTGGTAGAGTTTGATATTGGCGATCTCAAACTTGAATTCATCAACTCGTTCGTGATATCTCGTAGTATCAGATTAGTCGAGCCACGAAGATTGCTCCATAAACGCATTTTGGATTCAAGTAGATCCGGGGTTCGTTTCGGGTAAGATTCACAATTTGTTTCCGTTTAAATTCTGCAATTCATGTTCTTTTCGTTTTCCCAGCCATTCTTCATCATTCCTATATCATCAATAACCATCCCCTTTGTTCCCATAACCATCCCATCTCAGAAAACCTTTTGTTTAATTTCAGATCCGTTTTTGAACCCAAAAACTGTCCCGAAAACTGACCACCGAGCCAAATCTAAAACTACTCGTGAGTTTTCGCTGAATTTTGGATATGTTCTTCATAACCCTAAGTTGTAACTCGTGTTAAAATTTGATCTTAATCGGAATTGAATTTCTTAGGTTACTGTCGACGCCTATTCAGTGTATTTGTGGGTAGAAATTCAGGGAATTATCATTCGATTTTCATAGTTGTAATTTGGATTGAATCTTTCGTATCTGACGTTGTTCGATTCATAGCTTCCGCATATTGAGATCGCATCAGTGAGTTTGGGTGAAGGAGCATAATTGATGAAAAGTTTTTCTTTAGTTTGAAGGTTTTTGAATATGAGCTTGAATGTGAAAATTTTTGAAAATTGAAGAGTTTTTGAATTGGAAAAAGGTTGAATGAATGCTTACATGCTTGAGTGCGAAAGAACGTGTTTAATTGCTCAAGTGCATTTGGGTGAGATGCCAATGATTGATGTTAAAGGGGTAACATTTTTTGAAATTTCTCAAGTTTGAGTCAAGCATGATTAGGGTTAGTTCACTTGAATAGCTTGGAAGGATTGATCTTAGGAACTTAGGCTCTAGACAAAAAGCTTGAGAGGATTTTGAGCCTTAAACTATGCATGTTACATAGTGAATATCCTTTCTTGAGAGCTTGATCTTGCATTGCATATTCTTTACTAGAACTTGCCTTGATACTCTTGTTAGAAATATTACATGTTTGCATGATTAGGAGATAATTTTAGGCCATCATTGTGTAGCCCATTTTTCCTAAACACTAACCTTTCCTTCATTACCATTGTCGTCCCATTTTGAGCCTTGAATAGAGCCTTTTCTTTTTGAACCGAATGATTGGGGGTGAAAGATGGTTAAGGGAACCTTGGTGAAAGTTGAAAATGCATGAAAAATGGTGGGTGATGGTGAAGGGTCTAGAGATTGATTTTGAAATGAAAGGACACTCCTATAAGCTCAAAGTTAGAATAGAAAATCATAAGAACAAAGTTCTTGTTGAAAAAAAAAAACTCGTAAGATACAAGAAAAAGAGAAGAATAAGAGCATAAAGGAGTGTTTCTTTAGATATTTGGTAGAAGCTTGGGTTCATTTGATAAAAAAAGGGTTGGACAATGTGGAAGATGAAGAAATTCATACTTAGAAAGGTGAAGAAAGGGGGTAAGGGTACTTGAATGAAAATTGAAGTCACTTAACCTAAAATGTGTATTGCATGATTTCAATGAGTGTTTACCATTTCCATATATTGAGGGATCGAGTGATACACATGTGCCTTGAGAGGTTTAGAGTTTAAGATGCTTGAGTGATTGAATTCTAAGTTAGGATAGTGGTTGATCTTATGAATGTTTGGTTTGACTTGAGAATTTCCTTGAACTAAAATGGTTTTTGAGGTGATATGAGTGTTAAGTGTTTTGATTGTTCGTTTCATTATTCGGGACGAACAATGGCTTAAGTTTGGGGGAGTGATTAACACGTATTTTATGTGTATGTTGAGTGTGTTTGAATGTGTTTAAGTCTCGATTTATGTGCTTAAATGTTAGAAATGCTAGGGTTTCTTAACTTGTAGCATACTTTTTACTTTTCTCATTTCTTTTTGGTTTTCGATCCATTTTTGTAAGAATTGGAAAGAGTATTCATGTGGATAAGGATCGAAGACTAGAAACGAGGAAGAATCGAGCTTAATTAGGGTGAAACCTAGGTTTGAAATGTGGAATTTAAATCTATAGAGTTAGGGTTTCACTAGTTTGAATTCAATTATGTTTTCCTTGTTCTCTCGAGTCTCATTATGCTTTTTTCAGGAACAATGGAGAACTCATTTGGCCAATTTGATCATTCCATATCAAAGAGGGGTTCGTTAGGAGTCCATAGTAAAAAGCGGATCGAGAATCGGAGTTCGGATGAGGGAGAACGAGTGAAAATGGTAGAGCTGCGCAAAATGGCCGAACCAAGCCGGCCAGGCCGCCGGCTGAGCTGCAGAGATCATGGCGACCCAGGCGGCGACCCAGGAGGCGGTCGGCCAGGGCGCCGCCGTCCCTTCTCCTTAGTGTTTTGACCGAGTTACGTTCGTCTAACTCGGTTCAACTCGACCCAAAACTCACCTATTGTGTATTTAACCCTAAAATCTTCCTATTAGGTGTATCTTTTACATATTTTAATACTCTTAGAACCCTAGAAACATTTTCCTCTTTCCTTTTTAGTAAATTCAAGATTGTTGGAGCTAAACTTTGTGGATTTGCAATTCAAGACCATATTCTTCTTCCTTATTAAATTCTCTATCTTTTAAGCATGATTTCATTTATTTTTTATGGTTAATTCCTTCAATTATGTCTAGCTAAATTTCCTTTGGTTCCAATATATGAAGATATGATCTAGATCACTAGATTTTTGGATTTTGTCATGTATATATATGACATGTATTCCACTGGTTACAATCACCTATCTGAAATAAATATATTAATAAGAATAAACCCAATATCTCATGTTTCAGAACACGTGGACGGCTCGGGTGTAGGGGAGATCACGTAGCGTTCGATAATAATTATGAGATATAAACAGTGTCACAGTCGAGATAGCTTGGGAAAGCTATCGGTTTATACTGCAACCTGACGGTAGTGGCGGGTCTCAGTTGCTAGTTATGTTGGTACGGTGGAACGTATTGACAAGATCAAGTGAGATAATGTTATTCTGATACTGACCCTAGCAATAGGTGAAGAACTAGAGATCTCAGTATTTAGAGATATGATCTTAATCTTGATAGGTTATTAGATATATATGTTCATTGTTATTTTGATTTGCAAGATAAGGGTCTATCACAGTATCCCTGATGACTTGCCTCTTGGGTAACATGAGGGCACATAGTATGTCTAATTAGTTGTATCAAGACACCGTGTCCGTATTAGGTTGAGAGATATCCCCTCAGGGAGTTCACAAGGTTTATTATACCAAGTCATGCATGCTGATTAAGTTCAGGTATAATAATAAGGTGTGAACGGGTACTACTTGAGGATAAGAATAAGTTAATTAATTAGGAGCAGTCAGAGAAGCTCTAATTATTTAATGGATATCGGAGTCTTAAACACGGGGATAGCTCTATATAAAGTATCAGCCCCAATCTACAAATTGGGACAGAGCGGTGATTCAGTTGTGACTCTTTAGTGGAATGCGTCACAGCTCTAACGAAATAAATGCTCTGGGTTGATCATGGAATTATTTCATTATGTAAGGCTAAACTCTGTCTGGTATATACATCCCTGGGATGGCCCGAGAGCTCTTCAGGTGATACGATCAACAATACGCGGAAGCTAAGAATCGAACAACGTCAGACACGAAAGATTCAATCCAAATATAACTATGAACAATCGAATGGAAATTCCCTGAAATTCTACCTACAAATACACTGAATAGACGTCTACAGAAACCTAAGCAATTCAATTCCAATTAAGCTCAAATTTTAACACTAGTTACAACTTAGGGTTATGAAGAACATATCCAAAATTCAGCGAAAACGCACGAGTAGTTTTCGATTTGGCACGGTGGTTATTTTCAGGACGAGTTAGGGTTTCAAAAACGGATCTGAAATTAATCTAAGGGTTTTCTGAGATGGGTTGGTTATGGGAACGAAGGGTATGGTTATTGATGATATAGGAACGATGAAGGATGGCTGGGAAAACGAAAAGAACACGAATTGAAGAATTGAAACGGAAACAAATTGTGAATCTTACCCGAAACGAACCCCGGATCTACGTGAATCCGAAACGCATTTATGGAGCAATCTTCGTGGCTCGACTAACCTGGATACTACGAGATATCACGAACGAGTCGATGAATTCAAGTTTGAGATCGCCAATATCAAACTCTACCAAGAACCGATTTGTTTGTGTGAGACAAGAGAATAGCGTAAAGCTGTTTTTGCATTCAATCAAGTCTGTCTATAGTAACTGCGAATAATAACATAAATACTAGACTAATTCCTAAGCTAGGTTTCAAAATTAAAAAGGCTTGGGCTTGTTAATTTTCGGACTCCTTAATTAAATATAACTAGGCCAATTAATCACCTAAACATGTTGTGATAATTGGACTAAACTAAATTAAAAATAAATACAAAGTTTTTAAGCCCAAATAAAATATAAGAAAATCTATTTTCTTGGACTTGTCTTCCTTTTATTCAATGATGGATGCCCAAATCTTCATCTTCAATACTTGTTAAATTCACGAACTTGCATTGATGAAATTCGACTCCATCATCCTCCAATCTCTTCAGAATGTAGCATTGCAAATAACCTTTCAGCTTCTTGGCTCTCGACCTCGTCACTGCTCCTCCGAGCTGCAAGTCCCGATTGGTCTCTTCAATGCTAGGTCCCGTCTCATCATTCCCCCTGCTGAAAAGAATTCGTCCTCGAATTCAAGTCCTCCTCGACATCTTGATCATCTACAAGAAACGGAGACAAATCAGCCACATTAAAAGTGGAGGAACACTTATACTCACCTGGAAGATCAATGCGGTATGCATTGTCATTGACTCGCTCGACCACGGTGAATGGTCCATCGCCACGAGGCATCAACTTTGACTTCCTCAAATTAGGAAAACGTCCCGGGCTGAAGTGTATCCAAACCTTATCACCAGGTTTGAACAATACTTGCTTGCGGTGGGCGTTCGCCTTTGTTGCGTTCTTAACACCTTGAAGCTCGATCCTCTGTTTCACTTTAGCATGCATCTCTCGAACCTGTTTAGCCCTACGAGAACCTTGTAAACTCGAAAGATGATCAGTAGGCAAAGGAATAAGATCCGTTGGTGTCAATGGATTAAATCCATAAACAACCTCAAATGGAGACATGTGTGTAGAAGAATGCACAACTCTGTTATAAGCAAATTCAGTGAATGGTAAGCACTCGTCCCATGATTTAAGATTGTTCTTAACTAAAGCATGAAGTAAAGTACCTAGCGTTCTATTAACCACTTCAGTTTGACCATCCGTTTGAGGATGACATGCAGTAGAAAATAACAGCTTAGTACCTAACTTTCCCCATAAGACACGCCAAAAATGTCCCAAAAACTTAGAATCCCTATCAGACATAATAGTCTTAGGCATGCCATGCAGTCTAACTACTTCACGAAAGAACAGATTAGCAATATGAACAGCATCGTCAGTTTTTCTGCAAGCAATAAAATGAGACATTTTTGAGAATCTATCAACTACTACAAACACAGAATCTTTGCCAGACTTAGACCTAGGCAAACCAAGAATAAAATCCATAGATATGTCAATCCAAGGTGCAGAGGGTGCAGGTAGTGGAGTGTACAAACCAAATGGATTAGAACTAGACTTAGCCTTTTTACAAGTAATACATCTAGCACAGACTCTCTCGACATCTCTCTTCATGCGAGGCCAATAAAAATGTTCATGCAATAGACTCAATGTCTTTGCAACACCAAAATGACCCCATAAGACCCCCCGCATGAGATTCTAACACAAATAATTCCCTCATAGAACAATTAGGGGCACATAACTTTGAATCCCTAAACAAGAAACCCTCAGACACATAGTACGAGTCAACAACCCTAGATTTTCCATCACATGAAGCAAAGATAGGTCCAAAGAAAGGATCATTCACATAAAAACTCTTAATATGCTCAAGACCTAAACATTGCGCATGCATAACAAAAATCAACGCGTACCTGCGGGAAAGAGCATCAGCGACCACATTCTCTTCTCCTTTCTTGTACCTGATCACATAGGGAAATGACTCTATAAACTCCACCCATCGAGCATGGCGTGAGTTTAAGCTCTGCTGACCCTTCAAATGCTTCAAGGACTCGTGATCAGTGTGAATCACGAACTCTTTCGGCCTCAAGTAGTGCTGCCAAGTCTCCAAAGACCTCTTCAATGCATACAACTCCTTATCGTACGTAGAGTACCTAAGGGCTGCTCCATTCAGCTTCTCACTAAAATAGGCAACTGGTTTTCTTTCCTGCATCAAAACAGCACCAATCCCTATACCCGAGGCATCACACTCAATCTCAAACATTTTATCAAAATCAGGCAAAACCAACACAGGTGCATTACACAATTTCGATTTCAACAAGTTAAAAGCATGCTCTTGGGCTTTGCCCCACTCAAACTTCTATCTTTCCTACTCAACTCAGTCAATGGTGCAGCAATAGATGAAAAATCACGCACAAAGCGACGATAAAATCCAGCTAAACCATGGAAAGACCTAACATCAGCACATGACTTAGGCGTTGGCCACTCCTCTATGGCCTTCACCTTCGTCCTATCAATTTCTATCCCACGACTACTCACAACAAAACCAAGAAATACAACCTCATCCATACAGAATGTACACTTAGACAAATTAGCATATAATTTTGCATCACGCAGCAACACAAACACATGCCTAAGATTTCTAACATTCTCATTGACACACGTACTATAGACAAGGATATCATCAAAATATACCACCACATACTTCCCTATGACTTCACGCAAAACATGGTTCATTAGACGCATGAGCATACTAGGGGCGTTAGTAAGGCCAAACGGCATCACAAGCCATTCATACAGTCCATGCTTCATTTTGAACGCAGTTTTCCACTCATCTCCCTCACTCATTCTCACTTGAAAATATCCAGAACGCAAATCAATTTTTGAAAAGACAGACGCTCCAGACAACTCATCTAACATGTCATCTAATCGAGGGATAGGGAAGCGATACTTTACCGTTATCTTATTGATAGCTCGCAATCCATGCACATGCGCCATTCGTTATTCTTCTTAGGTACGAGGATGACAGGCACTGCGCATGGTGACAAGCTCTCTCTATTTTGCTTCTTCTCCAGCAACTCCTTGACCTAACGGTCAATCTCCTTGGTTTCCTCAGGGCTGGTACGGTAGGCGGGTCTATTTGGAAGGACTGTTCTCGGCTGGAAGTCGATCTGGTGCTCAATTCCTCGAATCGGCGGCAGACCACTAAGAATTTCGTCCGGGAAAATATCATTGAACTCCTCCATCAAAGGCTGCAAAACAGGAGGAATAACAACATCAAGAGTATCATTAGCCTTAAAATTAACTAGAACGATAGCATTACCTGATTTAATGGCGGTCTGAACTCCTCTTACACCGATGAACAAATTCCGGTGCGCCGTATCTAAACTGGAAGGGATGGTAACGTGGGCAGCCTTAGCCTTCGGAAGGCCCTTGGTTCCCTTAGTACACTGAGACTCTGCTGTGGACTGTCCAGATTAGATTGGCTGCTTGCTCTCAGCACATTTCTCCTTCTCTTCTTTGTACTTCTCTTGCATACGTCGTTGATCTTCAATCACATCTTTCGGCGCTAGTGACCACAATCGCGTGGTGCGTCCTTCTCGAGTCACGGCATAAGTGTTGGCGAATCCATCATGTATCGCCTTCCTATCGAACTGCCATGGACGACCAAGCAAGATATGTGCCGCCTCCATAGGGATGACGTCACACAAAATAGTGTCAGTAAAACGACCAATAGAAAAGGTGACAGGTACCTGGTATCCAACACGAATCTCGCCTCTGTCTGTCAACCATTGCAATCGGTATGGTTTTGGATGCTTTTGTGGGACCAACTTCAGCTTTCCCACTGCATACTGACTAATGGCGTTTATAACGCTTCCACTATCAATGATGAGCGAGCACACCTTATCTTGAATGGAACAGCGTGAATAAAAAATGTTCTCCCGCTGATCATTCTGTTCTTCCTCTCGAATAAGGCTCAATGCTCGGATCGAAACAAGGCTGACGTGCGTTTGCTTCGGCTGCTCATCCACAATATCAATGTCGCCCAGGAGTGAGCTGACTAGGGGCAGCTCAGTATCCCCTTTTACTTCTCCTTCTTCTTCAAATTCATCTTCACTCGCTGATTCTAACTCATTCTGCTCGGTGAGGAATAAAACTCTGCGATTCGGACACTGGGCTTGAAAATGTCCCCATCCTGTGCACTTGTGACACTGAACGTCACGTGCTCTCCCTGAATTACTATTCTCAGGCTGACTAGGCTGCATGGGGCGATTCTGAGAATTTTTGTTTGGTGTAGGCGAGGTGTAGTCAGGTCTGCGAGAGGGTTGTGGTGCAGACTGCTCAGAACGGCAAACGGGCTGTGTGGACTGGTTAGGAGGACGTGTAGGGGTTGTCCTAGGCGTGGAAGAATCACCTCGGTTCCAAGAACTCCTAACAGGCGTCGACTGGAAGGATCGACGACGTCCATCTCTGAGCTGCGGTTCTACAATAGATGCATAATGGACCATTGCTTCAACTGATCTTCAATTCGACTTCACAAGCAATATCTGGATTCATTCCTTCAGTGTACCGGTTGAGTGTGGCAATCAGTGTCTCTTCCTTACCAACCCGGTTCATAGCTGTCTCGAGCTCCTTGTGGTATTCCTCAATCGAACGAGTGCCCAGCTTGATCTTGTTCAACCTCTTCTCAAGCTCTCGCTCATAGTGTACCGGAATGAAACGTCCTCTCATGACGTCCTTCATCTCTTGCCATGTGTCTATAGGTGGATATCGATCACGTCTACGGTCACGTCTCTGATTCCTCTGTGGAAACTCAAATTCTGCCACTGATTCCTCATTATAGCCATCATGTTCTTCTTCTTGTTCATCATCAGAAACAGGCTCAAATACTGGCTGGGGCTGGCGGACAGGTTGTCGTCTGACTGGTCGATCTGGCTGGATAGGCTGGTTTCTGATTGGTGGAGTTAATGTTGCTCGAGGGTTGAGGCGATCGAACTGTGCTATCACTTTGTCAAAAGTGTCATCGATCTTCTGCTCCAATAGTCGACTCCGCCTCTCAAAGTGTTGGGCCATAGCATCAAAATGATACTTAGCATCCCAAGGCTGTTGTGATGATGATTCCTTCTCAAGAGGTGTACTAGACGACTTGGGTGGGATTGGGCTATCCTGATTCTTAGAACCGTCTCCAGATTTCATGGTACCTGTAAAACGAGCAAACGTAAAAGAAACAAGTAAAAATCCTCACAGTTCCTCACAATCACTCGTTTGTTTTCTCAGATTTTTTTTTTTTTTTTTTTTAAACCACTCGTGTATGTCCCTCAATTCACTCGTGTATGTCACTCAATTTGCAGTCACAATAGTCTCTAAACCTCAAATTCTTGGCAGAACCGATGTGGACTTCTCGGCTTGAATCAAGAACTCGAACTTGACTCTCGGCTTGGATCACAGGTATAGAAAGAAACACAAAGTTACTGCAATGTGGGGTAAAATTCACGGCAAGGGTATAAATAAGGGATAAGAATTTCGGTAGCTGGGTAAGGGCTAAACAAACAAGGAAACAAGGAAAGGCTGAGAAGGGAGAAAGGCTGGAAATAAGAAAGAAAAGGCTAACTAGGAATCTTGAATATAAGTAGTAACAAGTTATGAGCACTAATCCGACCTTGAATCGACTTAGGAACTGAAACCTACACTATCCAATGCAACTAAACTAACAAATCTGAAAAAAAAATAAAAATTTCAACTGGACGGTATCACCTTCAAACGACTGTATTTGGGCATAAACGTGAACCTAACACGGCTATGCCGTGTTAACTTCTAGGTCTCGTCAAGACGTTTCCGAAATGGTATTATGGAGCTTGAACGGATAAGCAGATCAAAAGTTACGTCCGTTTTAAGTTCTACCGACGGAAACTCGAGAAACGAAGACACAACTACTACCCAATACACGAATGATGCAAGAACCAATTACAAAATACACAATGACACACTAGGGCCTTCGATATACTTTTTTTTTTTTTTTTTAATCGAAACTTTTGCCCCCTAATATGTCACGACACCTATTTGGATTGAACCACGATCAGCAAAAACTAACCTGGCTCTGATACCAAAATTTATGATACGATCAACAATACGCGGAAGCTAAGAATCGAACAACGTCAGACACGAAAGATTCAATCCAAATATAACTATGAACAATCGAATGGAAATTCCCTGAAATTCTACCTACAAATACACTGAATAGACGTCTACAGAAACCTAAGCAATTCAATTCCAATTAAGCTCAAATTTTAACACTAGTTACAACTTAGGGTTATGAAGAACATATCCAAAATTCAGCGAAAACGCACGAGTAGTTTTCGATTTGGCACGGTGGTTATTTTCGGGACGAGTTAGGGTTTCAAAAACGGATCTGAAATTAATCTAAGGGTTTTCTGAGATGGGTTGGTTATGGGAACGAAGGTATGGTTATTGATGATATAGGAACGATGAAGGATGACTGGGAAAACGAAAAGAACACGAATTGAAGAATTGAAACGGAAACAAATTGTGAATCTTACCTGAAACGAACCCCGGATCTACGTGAATCCGAAACGCATTTATGGAGCAATCTTCGTGGCTCGACTAACCCGGATACTATGAGATATCACGAACGAGTCGATGAATTCAAGTTTGAGATCGCCAATATCAAACTCTACCAAGAACCGATTTGTTTGTGTGAGACAAGAGAATAGCGTAAAGCTGTTTTTGCATTCAATCAAGTCTGTCTATAGTAACTGCGAATAATAACATAAATACTAGACTAATTCCTAAGCTAGGTTTCGAAATTAACAAGGCTTGGGCTTGTTAATTTTCGGACTCCTTAATTAAATATAACTAGGCCAATTAATCACCTAAACATGTTGTGATAATTGGACTAAACTAAATTAAAAATAAATACAAAGTTTTTAAGCCCAAATAAAATATAAGAAAATCTATTTTCTTGGACTTGTCTTCCTTTTATTCAATGATGGATGTCCAAATCTTCATCTTCAATACTTGTTAAATTCACGAACTTGCATTGATGAAATTCGACTCCATCATTCTCCAATCTCTTCGGAATGTAGCATTGCAAATAACCTTGCAGCTTCTTGGCTCTCGACCTCATCACTGCTCCTCCGAGCTGCAAGTCCCGATTGGTCTCTTCAATGCTAGGTCCCGTCTCATCATCAGGAAAGGAATTCAAGGAACTATTGAGGGATATTAGTTTTGGACTGAAAAGATACACTATGGGCTCGGGCCCATAATGTGGCACCTACAGTAGTGTAGGGGATGCCTATATCTTTTTTAGATGTCCATATGGGCTCAATAGTTACACTCTAGTTAAATATGTAATATGGAATAAATAAATATCTAATTAATTAAGATTTATTCTTAATTAAGGAATTAGATAATTAATTTAATATTTACATATAATATTTTCCTTATAATAATTAGGATTAATTCTAATTATTTATTTAATTAGAATTTGTTCCAGTAATTATTAACTAAACCGGGCTTAATTAATTAAAGCTCTCGCTTAGTGGGAAAGGAAAAGAGGCGCCCCTCCTCCTCCTATAAATAAGAAGGAAGAGATTCTTAAAACCCTAGTTCATTCTTGAGAAGGGGACGCCTACTGCAGAGTGTGAGAAGGAGTTCCAAAGTTCCGAGACGCCCACATAGTCGGAGAACTTCGAGGAAAGGGATCACATCCCAGTAATCTAGACCTGTAGATTACTCCATCTACAACTAAGAAGGTATAATTCTCTAAACTCAAATGTATGATGTATTTGCATTTAAATTATCACATCCAATTCGAAGATCTAGTGGGAAAAAGAAACGCTTTCAAGCAGCGGTTCCATCAGGAATGGCGTGTATTTTCAGGCTAGATGGCGGCCTAGGTCCGGCAGCCTGCCAGGCTATCGGCGGTCTGCCCAGGCTGCCAAGTTGCCGCCCCTTCCTCACTTAAGAGGCCGAGTTGGTCGAACCAACTCGGTCTAACTCTTCCCAAAACTCATTTTTAATGTATTTTAACCCAAAATCTTCCCCAATGGGATTTCGTAGCTCCCAAGACATTCTTAGAACCCTAATTTAGATTTTATTTTGCTACTTTGCTAATTTCAAGATTTGTGAAGATTTACTTTGGAGATTGAAGATTGAAGACCATATTCCTTTTCCTTATTCATTTCTCTTTCTTTTAAGCATGATTTTATCTATTTCTTATGGTTTATTTTCTCTAATCATGTCTAGCTAATTTCCTTTGTGATTCCAATTATATGTAGATTAGGATTAGGTCATGGGTTTAGGCTTTAATTGCTAAATTTACCTTCGACTTCATGTTCATTTCTCTTGGTACCATGTTTTATTGTGTAATTATGCTTGATCACCATAGTCGCATATCAAGTGTTTGATCTAATGCTTAGGAGGCTTAGATTAGATGCTAGGAAATAAGAGAATTGCATGCTAGAGATAGTAGGAATAAGGAACTCAATATGCTATTGGAAGTTAATGAATTACTTGATGTCCTAGTCGGAATTAGGTTTTTCATTAATCAACTTGTCTTCATTGCAATGAGAATTGAGTGAATCATAGTTAGGAGGTTTCCCACATGAAGGTAGATTAAAATGGTTAGTTCTAGTCGCCCATCACTTAAGCTTAATCGAAGTATAGTCGGAATCACCCTCGTTTATTATTAAATTCACTTGTTAGTTTGATCGTTTGTTGCTAATTGATATTTAGTTGAACTTGTTTTACTTTCATTGTTAGTAGTTAAACGAAAAACCAAAAACATGATAGTTGGTAGCTTGGATAGCGAGTTTAGTAGCTAGGTTACTACTTGAAATTCCTACGCCTTGACAGTCCTTGTGGATTCGACTCAAATATACTTATTCGATTATTATTGCATCCTCTACCTCAAAAGTAGGGCGCCAAAAATTGATCACTCTACTTTTGAGGTAGAGGATGCAATAATAATCGAATAAGTATATTCGAGCTGAATCTACAAAGAATGTCAAGTCACGAGAAAGTTCAAGTAGTAACCTAGTTATCTAATCGCTATCCAAACTACCAACCATCATATTTTTGGATTTTTGTTTAACTACTAATAATGAAAGTAAAACAAATTCAACTGAGTATCAACTAAGAACAAACGATCAAACTAGCAAGTGAATTCAATAATAAACTAGGGTGATTCCAATTATACTTCGATTAGGCTTAAGTGATGGGTGACTAGAACTCTAACTAGAACTAACTAATTTTAATCTAACTTCATGTGGGAAACCTCCTATCTATGTTTCACTCAATTCTCATTGCAATGAAGATAAGTTGATTAATGAAAAACCTAATTCCGACTAGGACATCAAGTAATTCATTAATTTCCAATAGCATATTGAGTTCCTTATCCCTACTATCTCTAGCATGCAATTCTCTTGTTTCCTAGCATGTAATCTAAGCCTCCTAAGCATTAGATCAAACACTTGATATGCAACTATAGTGATTAAGCATAATTACACAATAAACTATGGCACCAAGAGAAATGAACATGAAGTAGAAGGTAAATTCAACAATTAAAGCCTAAACCCATCACCTAATCCTAATCTATATATAATTGGAATCACAAAGAAATTTAGCTAGACATGATTAGAGAAAATAAACCATAAGAAGTAGATAAAATCATGCTTAAAGGAAAGAGAAATGAATAAGGAAAAGGAATATGGTCTTCAATCTCCAATCTCCAAAGTAAATATTCACAAATCTTGAAATTACCAAAGTAGCAAAATAAAATCTAAATTAGGGTCCTAAGAATGTCTTGGGAGCTAAGAATACCCCATTAGGGAAGATTTGGGGTTAAAATATATTAAAAATGAGTTTTGGGACGAGTTAGACCGAGTTGGTTCGACCAACACGGCCCCTTAAGTGAGGAGGGGACGGCAACTTGGCGGCCTGGTAGGCTGCCAGACGAGGCCACCATCTAGCCTGAAACTGCACGCTATTCCGGCGGCCTGGCTGGCGGCCGACAGGTTGCCGGTCAGGTCGCCGTCAGCCCTTCTCCTTTGCGCAGTTTCACGGTTTTGCCTCGTTCTCCCTCGTCCGAACTCCGATTCTTGATCTGCTTTTGGCTATGGCTTCGTATCGAGCTCCTCTTAGATATGGAATAATTTAATTGGCCAAATATGTTCTTTATTTTTCCTGAAAAAGCATAACAAAACTCGAGAAAACGAGAAAAACGCAAATGCAAGCAAACTAGCAAAACCCTAATAATATCACTTAAAACTCCACATATTCAAGCATGAATTCCACTCCAAATGAACTCAACATGCACATAAAATACATGTTTATCATATATCGAGTGGTTAAGAGTGCTTCCCGACTCAGCAAGTGCCACTTGGAGTGGTCTCAAATGTTAGTTGCGTGAATATTTTAGCTATTTTGGCATTATATTTATTTAGGGAAACTGACATACAGATTTGCTGAAGGTTCTCTAAGATAGAATCTGTATGTAGGATCTGGTGATAGACAGATCGTTGGTTCTTTGAGAGCCTTATGGCTTCTGGAAAGGCGAGGAGCTAAGATGGTTATGTCCTCTTCTAGTTCTGGCATATGGCAAACTAGTTACTCTTTAGCTGATCAGGGATGTAATCGGTTATAGATGAGTTCTATCATGTGACAGAATCACGCGAAGCTTCTTTATATTTGCTTCTATTGATTCTACGCAACCTAGTTAGTCATTGGGCGTTCCATTTTATTAAGGGCTCGGGATGACCTGATACTTATCCGATCCCTATCAGTTACATACTAAAGGAATTTTAAAAAAAAATATATATATATATATATATATATATATATATTGGCCAATGGTCACCTCAAATCGAAGTAGTGTTAGAACCAAAATATTTTAACTCAAAAATGGTTTAGCCTGATCAACGTGAACTGAAAAATACTCCGAGTCCGATAGGGATGACTTGAAAACTAAATAAGTTGTTTAATGTTATTTGTGTCTATCAAGGAAAATACTACTTAGTGTTATATTCATTTCACTTTAATACGCACTTACATAAAATTGAGATCTAAAAACTACTTTAACATCCGATCATTATAAAAATTAAAATTTATGCCGAAAAATTATTAGCACGTATAAGAGAAGACATGATTTGATAATTATCATTGTAAAATCAAAATATTACTATATAGTATTGATCGCTCTACTTTTTAGGGTAGAAAGATGCAATGATAATCGATTGAGTATAATCGAGTCGAATCCACAAGGAATGTCTTGGCGTGAGAATTTCAAGTAGTAACCTAGCTATCTAATCACTATTCAAGCTACCAACTAACATGTGTTTGTGTTTTTGATTAACTAATAACAATGAAAGTAATTAACAAACTTAAAGTTTAACTAAGCAAGCAACAAGTAATCAAATGACAAAAACTCAATGAGAAATGAAAGTGACTCCAATTATACTTCAATTAGGTCTAGGTGATAGGGATGTAGGACTTTAACTAGAATTAGCCATTTTAATCCAATTTCATGTGGGAAACCTCCTATGTATGATTCACTCAACTCTCATTGCCATGAAATCAAGTAGATTAATGAAAGGCCTAATTCCTACTAAGATATCAAACAATTCATTAACTCCCAATAGCTTATGGAGTTCTTTAGCCCTACTATCTCTAGCATGCAAATCTCTTATTTCCTAGCATCTAATCCAAGCCTCCTAAGCATTAGATCAAACACTTGATATAAAATTATGGTGATCAAGCACAATTACATAATAAAACATGGCACCAATATAAATGAACATGAAATTAGAAGGTAAATATATAGATCAAAGCTTAATTCCATCACTTATCCCTAATCTACATATAATTAGAATCACAAAGAAAATTAGCTAGACATGATTAAGGAAAATAAACCATGAACAATAGATGAAATCATAATAGAAAGATAGAGAATTCAATAAGGAAGAATATGTCTTGAATTTCAAATCCACCAAGTGTAGCTCCACAAATCTTGAAATTACTAAAGTAGAAAGTATGAATCTCAATTAGGGTTCTAAGAAAGTGTTGGAAGGTAAAAGATACCCAATTGGGGAAGATTTAGGGGTTAAATACATAAAAAATGGGTTTTGGGATGAGTTGGACCGAGTTTGGTCTATGTTGCACTTCTTGGGCGGACTCACGGCGGTTTGAGGGAGATTTCGGCTGTCTGGCAGACCGCCGGTCTTCCTCCTTTGACCGGTTCAATCCCTTCTTTCTTCCTTCTTCCAGTTTCTTCTATTCTTCAACCGAACCGGCTTTCCAACTCAAATTTTCACCTTCTTAAGCTCGTTTCTTCCTCGTTTCTGGCCCTCGATCCTTAGCTACTTGAATGCTCTTCCAAATTCCTACAAAAGTAGATCGAAAACCGAAAGAAAACGAGAAAAGTATAGAATGTGCTACAAGTTAAAAACCCTAGCAATTCTAGCATTTAAACACTAAATTCAAGCCCCAAACACATATGAATTACAATCAACATGCACATAAAATACGTGTTAATCAAGTATAAAATTAAATCTATAATCATGAAATAAAATAGAATTTCAAGTAATTGATTATTATTTATAATTCAATATAGACATATTTTAGATAAATAGAAATGAAGTAAGAAAATCACCTAGACATATGGATTAATGTTAATATAAAGTATAAAATCAAATTTAATATAAATAGATTGATAAATGGATTTGTATATATAGATGTAGGCGTGATAAGGTCTTAAAAAGGGGAAGAAAGGATGATGTTCACACATATTTTCCAGATGTTAAAAGCAACACGTGGGGTGTGGAGAATCGATTAATCCAAGTGAAATGTACGTGTTTTTCTCAAAAAAAAAAAAAAAAAAGTGAAATGTACGTGTCTAATGTACACTTATTGGTGGGAGTCGTGGGACCCATACTATCTTATTACCAGTCTTACGGGCCCTAAAAGTTTAGATTCGTTTTGATCGGCACGAGTTTTAATAAGATGTACATTGATTCGTAATAATGGGGTCTCACTTTTATTGTAACTAGTAAATATAACGTGCATTCGCACGTTAAACAAATGATTTTTTCTAAAATAACATGCATTAATTTGCACAATAAACCAATTATTTAATAAAGAAATTGTGACGATTCATTCTACTGTTATGATGATACTTATGTTTGGGTGTTGCTAAATGGTAGGGATGAGTACGGGTCGGTTAACCGACCATTTTATACTTAAAAAAATTGACCGTACGGTTTTTTATCGGATCGGTTAACCGTTATAAATTGAAGAATAAAGACCAAAAATCATGACAGCGGTTAACCTAAAAATCGGGTCGGTTAACCATTTCTCCAACAGTTAACCATAAATAAAAAATATATTCAATTTTCTATAATTCATAATAGGAAAATTCAAAAAAATCTCATATCTTAGAATGCACATGTAAAATAAACAATTTAATAAATCAAAAATATAATGAAACTAAATCGTATAATCCTAATAGAATAAGATTTGCAATCACGCAAACTAACAATCAGGTTATCTTCAATTGCTT
Organism: Mentha longifolia; assembly: GCA_001642375.2. Lineage (NCBI taxonomy): Eukaryota > Viridiplantae > Streptophyta > Magnoliopsida > Lamiales > Lamiaceae > Mentha > Mentha longifolia. Next base: position 8,058,681 of record CM038119.1, read on the forward strand.
ATTAACTTTTAGCTGATTATCAATACCCAAAAGCGGGTGATCTTCTGTCAAACTTTATTAGTAATATCAATAAAAAACTAAATATAATATAATACAATATGTATATATATATATAATCATATATTTATTTAATAGGTACTGATTCGGTTAACCGCCGGTTTTTTAGGCATAGAAACCGAAACCGAACCGTTAGAGTCGGGTTTTGAAAATTAGAAATAAAAACCGAACCATACGGTTCAGTTATCCATATTTTCAGATCGGGTTCGGTCTGGTTAGTCGGTCGGTTCAGTTTTTCGGTTCTTATGCTCAACCCTACTAAATGGCCATATCATGGCTAGCCATATTGGGGCATTTTGGTCATTATATGTTACTCAATTTACTCATTTACATAAATATCCTTAAATTTATATATAGATAAGTTCATTTAGAACAATTTCCAGCTACAAATCGATCATGTCAGTCAATATTAATAAAGATTCTTATTTCCTTATATAACTTTGAAGTATTAAATTAAATTTACACAAATCACTACTCTAATTTTTAGAAAGATTGTAAAGAAAATACATGTGACTACTATATACGTGTTTTTAAAAAGGTTTTTACGTATTTTTTATTTTTATTTTGTACTGTTTGTAGTGGATATCCCTGGATAGATTAAGCAAATAAAAACTATATTTGTACAATTAATTGTGTCACATCATGAAGAACCAAACTTTAAGTTTAATAACAATAGAATTATAAAACAAATAAATATCAATAATAAAACTTACTTTGTTTAAAAAATATATATATACGTATTTTGTCATTTTCATTATAAATCAGTATAAGTTAAATTTATAGATAACAATATATTTTATTTTATTTATTCATAAGTTATAATTTGTGGTACGTTTAGTTTTCAAATTTTCAAACTACGTCTATATGCATTTTATTACGGAGTAAATTGTATGAACCAAATGTTACTCTTTTATTAGTATTAAATATATTGTATATTCTTTTGATATTGAGAACGTTCGAAAAAACTTGTAGGCTTGAGTTCGATTCAAGCTTAATTTACAGGTGCGAGTTCAACTCGTCCCTTTTTCGACTTGATGAAAATAAAAAAATAAATAAATAAATAAATGCTACTCAAGCTTAGTCTATATATATGTTTGAGCTCAAGCTCACATTTAATGTTATTCTTTTATACGCTTGAGCTCGATTTGAGTTTTATCAAGAAATATTGTCGAAAAGAGTTCGGTAAATGATCTTAATTATATATTTTACCGTTTAGAAATTTCACTTTATTTAAAAAAGAAAATAATATTTATTTAATTTTAATAAAAAAATATTATTTAATTATTTTCGGATTCCCTTGACCATTTATATGTTAGCAAAAATACATTACAGGAAAATTCCACGGTTCATCCTATGTAGTAGAAGATATTATTATTATTATTATTATTATTATTATTATTATTATTATTATTATTATTATTATTATTATTATTATTATTATTATTATTATTATTATTATTATTATTATTATTGTGACTTTTTCCTATATAATTCGGATTAATTCTATCAACTGATTAAACTTCCAATCATCCGACACAAAAAAAAATGGAAACAAAATGTAATCTTTAAATGATATTAATGCATTTAAATTAATGGCATAATTGTCACAATTTTCATGCAATATACCTTATATAAATAATCTATTTTTAGATAAATAAAAAGGGTATTATGGGTGGCCATATTATGGCCCCATAGATTAATCCTTTATGTTTTATGTTTTAAATATTTTTAAAACTTTATATATGACTATTAAAAAAAAGAAAATAAAGAATAGTCAGTATGTTCAATTGTCTGGTATAATTAATTTTACAAAATTTCTAATAAGTGTGAAAAAAGGCATAATATATGCACAAATCAATTATTAGATCTACATTTTGATCTATTTTTTTATCATTTTTTATTTATATTCTTATGCTACTTAGTTTTTATTGATCTAATGTATCTTAAATATTATAGACCGTCTACAAGCTTAGATCCAAAAAACTAAATTTGATTTCATTTAGTATGTTAGTATATTAAAATGCACACGCTACTATATACTATTATATTTTTAACTTATAGTTGTAGGTCATTCGTCATAATCATCCAACAAAATTTACTTAATATGAATCAGTTTGCTTATTAATTTCAAACAATTTAGAGATACATACATGCTAGAAACATGACACTTAGTATGAAAAGAATATGTATGAGTACTTAATAATCTTTTTATTTCACAATTATAGTAGTACTTAATATTATCAATATACTTATGAATCCATTTGGTTGATATTAAGTGTTCTTAGTATACAAAATAAAGAATAACTATATATGCTCTAAATTCATACACTTCGTAAATTTTGTATTTCTCATAATTTATAAATTGTGCTATAAAACTCTTAACTATCTGAAATGGTCATACTTCAGGATTGAATTGATAATTCAAGATAAATTCTTGAAAAACCCCTATTCTTGACGATCACGCGAAGCCTAAAGAGAGTGTAAGTTCCTGAACCAAATATTATTGACTTGAACTATAAATAATGAGAGTTAACAATTATTTATACTCTCTAAGAATCATGCTCATAATAGATTCAATCTACAGGCTTAACAATTAGCCCAAAAAATAAAGTAGAATAACAAACAACAATTAAACTACTACTAATAATAAATTAATTAAAATATGTAAATCATCTGGCCAGGGTCACATCACTATAAAGTTTTTCTAGATTTTTCTAAAGATTGGATTACGACCAAATTCGAATTTTACGTGACGCCAAAATTGGAGACGTGCCTAACTCCTATTTAAACGATATTGTTTTGATCATTGCTTTCTTATCTAAAAATAACAATAATAATTTTTAATAATAAAAAATACTTCGTTTTGACTATTGATGTTCTCGTCATCTTCAAATTCTGGCATCAGGCCAAATTTCATTTGACCAGAATCTTATCTCAGGAGATATATCTTTTTGATTTTTATTTTTTTTTGGTCAAAACAATATCAAATTAATCATGCTTTATGCCACATGAACCATGTTTTCGCTTAGAATTTGAAGTTCACATTTTCAAATTGAAATAAAAGTAACAACGACAATGATTAAAAAATTGTAAGACTAATGATAAGAATATGTTAAGTTTAGAGTAATAATTAACATAGGTCCATAGGAATAGAACGAACTATCCAAATCAATATATTATACGTTCCGATGCGGATTCGGAGCACGAGAGCGATCCAAGCGCCTACGTGGCACCTCCTACGCCCTCCGTTCTCTATTTATCTAAATTCTGAATTTTTATACATATTAAATTATTATTTAATATTACATTATTATATTTAATATATATATTATACGTTCCGATGCGGATTCGGAACACGAGAGCGATCCAAGCGCCTCCGTGGCGCCTCCTACGGCCTCCGTTCTCTATTTATCTAAATTCTGAATTTTTATACATATTAAATTATTATTTAATATAATAAATTCACATAATTAAGATTTCATCAATCTCTTATTACCATCCATATATATTTATACATATTAATTATTATATATATTAATATGTTAATTATTATTATAGTCTATTTATATTATACATAAAATTTAAAAATTTAATCATGAGAATTGGAGGATTCGAACTCATGATCTCGCACATGATAGGCTATGTTTTGTACCACTACACTACATCACTAAATAATACTTATTTAAGGCTTACAATATATACATTCATTATTCAATCAGCTTTGAATCATTATCAACTACATTATGTTCATTTTATAAAATTATAAATATATGTTTTGAGTATAAATATATATAATATAAATATGTTTTTATTTTATTTTATTAATTTTAACATGTGTTTCTTAAATTTTTATGAACCTATACTATATAAATCACGAAATTTTTGATATTTATAAATATACAATAGATATTTTTATTATTTTCATTAATTTATTTATTAAATAGTTCAACCGATCGAACCATGACTAGAAAAATATTTTAATATTGAGGGTGTTTTTGCTACTCTTCCCAAAATAGGAAAAAAAACAGAAAGAAAAGAAAAAGAAAATAAAATATTTTGGCTCTGGCTATCTAACACCATTTTAATTTTGAGGTGGCCCGCCCAAAAGATTTTAATATTCTTTTAGTTTGTATCGATAACAACAATTGACAAAATTTTTTTTGTAACGAAAAATATATTTTTAATTATTAAGCACAAAATTAATTTTGAGGTGGCCCATTGGCCAATAAATTTTCTAAATTCTTTTAGTATGTATAGATAGTTTTAATTGTTGAATTTTTGTAACAAAAAATATATTTTTTAATTTAAAATAATTGACAATAATTAGACACAAAAATGAGCTTCGTGAGCTATTTTCAATTCGGATTGACTATTTTTATTATTTTTATTTTTTTTTGTTAAAATATTTTGGCCCTAATACTATATTGATTTTGAGGTGGCCTATTGGCCATGAAAATTTTCATAATGGAGATTTCCTTCAATGATTTGATTTTTTTTTATTAATACGTATAAATAGAGTACAACTACTCAATAATGGAGTACACCGCATTAAACTATTTTTCTAATAAAATTTAACGCAACTTTGTAAAACATATTCTCTAACAAATTATCAGAATACTATTTTTCAGTTCGGGTTGATCAGGCTAAACTGATTTTTAGTAAAAAATATTTTTGCCCTAACATTATTTCGGTATTGAGGTGGTCCGTTGGCCAAGAAGTTTTTGATTTTTTTTTTTTTGCTCCAATACTATTTCAATTTTGAGGTGGTACGTTGGCCAAAAAGGTTTTAAAATGTTCTTATGTATTGCAGCATTTGGCCCAAACTGAGATGAGGTGCTTACGGGTGTCAAGGATCTGCCGTCCGCGCTAGCCGCTGCCGAGGAGTTGGTGGACTTGAAGGCATGTGACTCTTCCGAGCCCGAACATGGGGATGCAAGATGTGCTAAGGATAAGGGGAAAGGATAAGGGGAAAGGTTGGAACAAGAAGGCTTTTAACGACCTAGCGCTGGTGGTGCGGCGAGTCATGCTTCGCGGGCTGGGACAAGCTTTGCGGGTGCTTCATATGTGATGGAGACCATCAGATAGGGGACTGTCCGAAGCGGAAGGCTAACGTGCGGAGAAGTTGAATGAATGTGGTTGTTGAATCAGTGGATGAGGAGGCTCGGGTCAACACAATACATTATATTTCGGGTATGCAAATGTTAGATGAGGGTCAAGACATGCCGAGAGTGGACCGTGTGGAGCCTGGGAAGGACATGGCGATGAAACAGCCAAGTGTGAGCCGTGGTGTGCTCACGTATGAAAAAGTCTTGGCGGGAGCTGCGTCAAACAACAGACGTGGTGTGCCGGGAGAATTCACTTGTGGTGAGCGAGTTGTTGCTGAAAATAGATCGAAGACAAGAGGGTTATCCCACACGACGAGGACGTCTTCGAGTTTTGGTGGGGGAGGTTTGTTAGACCCTTAAATCGGCGGATGTAGCATGTGCGCCTAGCCACGGGCGACTATATCCAATTTTGAGGCGGCCCGTCGACCAATACTTTTTTGCCTAAATCGGCACCAAGTGTGCATAGCCACGGGCGATTCATATTCGATTTTGAGATGGCTTGTTGGCCAATATATTTTTAAAATCTTTTAGTATATATCGATAGCTATAATTGTCAAATATTTATAATAAAATGTATATTTTGAATTTAAACCACCTGAGAATATATTAGACACAAAATTGGTTTTGAAGTGGCTCATTAACTAATAAATTTTTAGAATTCTTTTAGTATGTATCGATAGCTATAATTGTAAAATTTTGTAGCAAAAGGGTATATTTTCAATTTAAGACACTTTACAATAAATTAGAAATAAAATGATAATCATTTTAACAAATAAAATGATACCCCGTCGAATTTCGACGGGATACACACTAGTTTATTGTATACGAAAATCTATGTATATATGTTTGTTTGGAGAAGTATTAGATGTATATATGTTTTTATTCCATATGTTGTTATTCGATCAATATTTCTTTACATAAGGCATATTATTTAATTTGAATTTTGGAGATGTATTAGCCAAAATGGTTTATTCCAGCCTAAAATAAAGTATATCTAACAATGTCGCAGTGTTATTTTGTTGGTACGATATTATTGGACAATGTCTCCTAATAATATTTTTTTACTAAGAATGCACCACAAGTTTCTACAATATATTTCTCATAGTTCCTAAAATTAGAAATATTGCATTCACCTTGCAACACGTTGCTTTGTCTAATTTGATACTCTTGGCCTAGGATAGAATACATGCATTCCAAAGACATACTGTATTATTTTAGCTAAATAATATAATATCATATTCTTTTCAAATTTATATTACATACTATATAATAATAATAATAATTGATGTCTATTATAAATGGAAAGTAGATTGACAATATATATATATATTAATTATTAAATATATTTATAAACTTCCTAATCCTAGGCTCCTAGCTATCATAAAGCATTGATTTATGCATCTATTCTTTAATATGAGAAGCTAGAATATTAAGTTATGTAAACAAGGCAACTTTGATTTATAATGAATTCCTGTATATATAATAATCATAATACATTAAAAAAATTATAATTATAATATATCACATTACATTATTACCCTTAATTTTAAATATACTATAAGGATATTATAGGCGATGTTTATTTTATAAAACAATGCTCTTTTATATATTGGTATAGATGTATTTTATTGTTTTTTATTTGTATTGTATATATATTATTATGATGATAGTTCATATCCACAAATAGAATGTGTAAAGTTTTAGAAGACGTCCAGAAACAAATTATGAGCAAAGTTTATAAAAACTGAATATTATATTTATTTATTTATTTATTTCAAAAGGAATAATTTCTTAAAACCTTATTAAATTACTATGGTGCAATAACAATGTTTGATTGTGATCATTTTAATAATGAAATTATAATTAAGAGTAGAAATTAAATGCATGTAATTAAACAACGGGTAAACATGGATCAAAAAGTGCCCCCTCTCTATCCACGAAATGCTTGTCTAGTAAAGGACGACTAGAGTTTAAGATATTATTTAGTTTTAGTGTGAGTGGAATATATAAGAGTCTCAGTTGAACATATAATTTTAAGTTGTTTAATTTGAATGGATGAGTGTGATAAATGTCCCACTTAAGAGTACATTGTCAGGTTATTTATTAAATGAATTTGTGTGTAGTATATAAAAAAAATAGACAAATATTTTATATTCAAAAAAAAAAAGGTAAAATTAACAAAAATTTCGTAGGCAGAATGCGTATTAGTAAAACAAAGATACATACAATATCCACAAATTTTATGTGATCCAACTCAGACCACAAAATCTCAATGTAGGTATTAGGTATATATATATAGAGGTAAAAGCTAAGCTGAGTGCAAGTTCAGAAATTAATCTTAAAGTCCTAAGTGCGACAAAAGTGTCGTTGAAATTCCTTGCCGACCATTAATGCCTTCTACTCGTTAATTGTTAATGTACTATTTTTGTTTATATTTTTCTTGAAAAACTGCCAATGATTTTTTAGCTCAATTATGATTTATGGGGTTATCTTTCACTCTCATGCAAAAAAAATTAATTATTAGTCAATGCCCAGTATTTTTCAAAGATAACTTGATCGTCAGATATTATTATAATCAACTTAAATTAATGTCTCCATGTTTAACTTAATTAACATGCATGATCAAGAACCAGCTCCAATGTATTGATAGTCTAAGAATAAAGATTAATCTTATTCCCACAACAGATTAGAGAGAGAGAAAGTGAGAGTGAAAATGACACGATGATTCGTCCAGATTATGAAGATGAGAAGGAGATGAGAAGTAAGAGTAATCATTCCAAAACATTTACAATATGGTTGGGTTGGGTTGGGCCCCTTCATATCCATAACCTAATCCCAAGAGAATCCCCCACTGTTAGGATAAGGCAGCCAACCATTATATATATACGTGCATCCATCAAAAGTCTTGTTTCATTCTCTCTCTCTTATATAGTCACTTATTTAGGGGTGTGTTTACATTTTATACAGCTTTATATAGGGTTAAAGAGGGATAATATAATATGATATAAAGTGGTATGACCTATATTTTTTATATGGTGTTTACTTTACAGGAATTGAAAGGATAATAGGTGTGTATAATGCGGTATATTATAAGACTGTGTTTACTTTACTGATAATAATATAAAAGAAAGTATAAGGAAGTATAAAAGTTATTACCACATTATAATGCGTTTACTTTTATGTATAAAAAATCCGGTCAGACGGTATAAAAATCCGAACAGCTCATTGTATTAATCCATGGGATAATATTATACCTAAGAAATAGGTGTGATAATTTTATATACCTCCTTTTACCACTTAAGAAATGGGTGCAATAATAATAATAATAATAATAACCAAAAATAATAGTAATAAAAATAATAAATAATAACAATTAAAAAGATAATAATAATAATAATAATAATAATAATAATAATAATAATAATAATAATAATCAAAACCAAAAAAAATAACAGTAATAAAAACAAAAAATAAACAAATAAACAAATAATAATAATAATAATATAATCGTGGTATAAAATTATATTATACCATCGTAAAAGATATCGAGGGATATCGGGCTGACTGAGATTTTATACCACCTGACTAGATTTTTTATACGTCAAAGTAAACGATGGATAAAGTGGTATAAAAATTTTGATTCCTTTATACTTCCTTTTACGGCCTTATACCGGAAAGTAAACGCACCAGTGTCCTAATTCTCAAATAACTACTCCATCCGCCTACAATTTGTTGGCAAAAAAAATTAGGCACGGAATTTAATATGTTTTGATGATATATCATTATATTAAAGTGTTAAAGTAAAAGAATTGTAGACCCATCAAATATTTTTAATAGTATTAAAATGTTAAAAAGTAGAGTGATAAAGTGATTGTATGACATATGTCCCAAAATACAAAGTGGCAACAAATGGTGAACGTCTCGAAAATGATTTTTTTTTTAACAATATTAATTGAAATTTAAAGACCGTGTCATGGAGGACTCGAACTCGGGACCTTTGGTCTCGAAACTTAATCCCCTACCGCTAGGCCAACACATGCACACTCGAAAAGAAAATTTTGTCAACAGATTGTGGACGGAGGGAGTATCATACTACGGAGTACTATTATTTTTATTTATTTATTGATAAAAGGTAGCTCAAACTATCAAATTTACCCCGATAATCATAATTATTTCTTACCTTTTCAGCTTTCTATGTAATACTATCTTCATCTCATTTAATTAGACACGTATTCCGTTTTGGTCCGTCTCAATAATTAGACAAATTTCCTAAAATGACAAAGAATACTTGACTACAATTAATTCTCTCTCCTCAGAATTAATTACAGTCACATATTCTCCACTCTCTTGATTTTTGGATCTATAGTAAATGTCCCTAATTAGTTGAGATGGAGGTAGTACTAATTATTAGGAATAAATTCCTTTAAGAAAAAATTAGGAATAAATTAAGTAAACTCACTTAGTTTCTTATAATTTGTATGTGTTAGTGGCTTAAGACACTTATTAGGGGAAAAAGATGAAGTGTATATATATATTGCAACGCTATGGAGTATTTAAAACGACATTTATGCAGTTGATCATTAGTAAGAAAAAAGCTATTAGCAATTGGAGATAATCAAAGGAACAAATTATGTGAGGACCCCAATAACTCCTATAATCTTGAGCTGAAATGAAATATCTTCCATTGGCCAATGAGAAAATGTTGATATGATGGTTGTATTGTGGTTCGCTCTAAGAGCATCACATGGGAGCCCTCCAAAATGGAGGGCTCCCAATTAAATAGTATTATATTTATTAGTATTTTAATTAATTTGGAGGGCTCTCAAAAATGTTGCATGGGAGCCCTCCGAGGGCTCTCTTTATTATATTATTATTTATTATTTAATTATATAAATATATAATTTTTAATTTTAATTTTAATTTTTTTTAATTAATCACAAATTGTAGAAATAGGAATTATTTGATAAAATTCGATTGTATTGCACATTTGGAAAATTACAATACAATTGAAACAAAGGAAAAAAAATACATGGTGAAAACAAATCTAATCGTCGTCCGGCTTGGGGAGGCCGAGCTTCTTGCAAATGAAATCAACCATTTTCTCGTGCTTTTTCTTCATCCTCGGAGATATTTGGGAGGTATCTTTCATGTAGACCTCGTACATGGTCCCAAACTGAAGTTGCTGTGATATATTTTGGAGAGCCTCCGCCGCCTTGTCCTTCGCACTCGCCGAGCCCGCCTCGTCGTCCTCGGACATTCTCGACTTCCCTCTTGCATTTGCCTTGGCCGCTTTTGAACCCTCAGGCCGGGGTTGGTATCCGCTCATCCTTGTCGAACCCCCCATCTCCGTCGAAGGAGTAGACTCCTTACTACTCTCAGTGGAGTATGAGCCATCGATGCTATTTTTGCATCGTTTCACAGAGTCGAGGGAGCCGGTGGCCGTTAAGAATTTTGGAGTTTCTTTAACCTCGTCCCAAGCCTTGAAGTATTTGAACGGCTTTCCAATCGACCCTTGAAATTGGCGGTATGCGTCAGTTACGACATCCTCCGCGCCTCTCCCGCTCCCCAAGTTCATCGAGCATGAATGGTAGTGCGCGCTAAACAACTTCATGTCTTTCATTGCGCGTTTCCAATGATGGCGCAATTTCTCGAAGCCGCGAGCAAAAGTACGACGCGGGAGAATTCGGTTGTAGGTGTTGGCAATTCTAACCCACAAAGCGCCCTCCTTTTGCTTGTTGCTCGAGATTGGATGGTGGGATATATCTACCCAAACACGAGCAAGGCATAGGGTCTCTTCCTCGGAATATGGGGCGGCCCCGTCGGCTTCTTCGTCCCAATCGCCGAGCTCCTCATGAACCTCGATCGGTATTGCGCCTCGAGCTCGTCCTCTGCCTCGAGCTCTTCCTCCGCCTCGAGCTCTTCCTCCGCCTCGTGCTCGACGTCCTTGAGGTGGTTGAACCGGCGGAGGCACCTCCTCGACCTCGTCCTCATCGCCCGGTGGATCGGACTCGTCGGCCAAACTCACGACCGGAATTGAGTCATCGTCATCTTCGTCGAATGAAGACATACGACTTATAGGCGAATGCCTCGATCTTGAAAGGCCCGTTGGCGAGGAAAACAACGGCCTCGGTGATGACGCCGCTTGAAAGCCGCCTCGGTTTGAGAAATTTATCAAGTTTGACCTCGAGGCGTAAGGAAGAAAACCTTGGGGGCGGGTAGGTGTTGGAGTTTGGATGAGAGGTGTTGGAGTGTAAAGTGGAGGGCTTGAAGAGGTTGCATTTGGATAATTTGGGAAATTTGGATAATTTGGGTAATTAGGATAAGTTGGGAAATTTGGATAATTTGGGTAATTTGGATAATTTGGGTTATTTGGATAATTTGGGTTATTTTGGTTTGGATCGTTAGAGTCGTTTCCAAACCAAGAATAGGGGTCGTTCGGATCGGCCATTTGAAAAAATTGAAGAAAATATAGATGTTGGATTTGAAGAAAATAGGGAGAGTTGAGAGTTTGATGAAGAAAATGGTGTGAAAAAATGAGGAATGTGGTGTGGTATTTATAGGAAAAATTTATAATAAAAAAAAATTGCATCGGCAATCAACGGTCAACGACCGTTGACCAATGGGGAGACGCCACGTGGCGGGCGTGGCAAGCGGCGAAACGGGCGTGATCACGCCCGTGGAGCTGCGCCCTCGGAGGGCTCCATCACCGGCGCCCGGGCGCGGAAGGTGAGCTGGCGGCGGGCGGGAGGGCGCGAGCCCTCCCTCTGCGAATGCTCTAAATGTTGTTTTATTTCTCAAGAAAGTTTTAATTAATATACTCAAGTCAAATAGTCGAATCTAAAAATCCAAAAACCAGCTCAAGATAATTCATCAATATACTAAATGAAAACTTATGCAAAAACCATCCATCATAGTAGCTTATTGGATAGTGGTGATTAGGGCGTTTAATATATATAGCCTCCGTCCACTATTTTTGCGTTTGAAATCTTTCGACATATATTTTAATGTGCCGAACAGTGAATTTTAAGATAAAATTTAAGTCCCACTTAATGTAAAATATTATTCTACTTTATGTATGGCATAGTACATTATATAAAGCGAGACCTAATTTATCTTAATATCTAATTTTTGGCACATTAAAATGTATGTCCAAATATTTTAAGCACCTAGGTGGTGGGAAGGGAGCACATGACACTCTAATAATTTATTTGGTTAGAAACACGAGGTTCTTAATAAAGTAAATGTCCGGTATAAATTATACTATTGATATGTGGGAATTAAGTAGATCACCACTTAGGTGCAATAAGTAATGCAAACACAATTATATAGCATTTTAATTAATTATTTCTATAATTTTACTCTTGCAATATTAATCTTTTATATTATATAAGATATCCTAGTCATACATATTTAAAACTTATCTCATTCTTTTAACTAAACCAGGCTAATGTCGGCCTACTACACCACTATTTCAGTTTTAGCATGAAAGTGAACCCATAGACAAGGAGGTACTAGCAAGCCTTGGTCCCAACTACAAACAACTATAAAATTAAATGTATTTACTCTATTCATCTAATTTTGATGCACATTTATTATTGGGTTTCCTACTTTTTCAATCTTATAATTTCTTTAGTTCAAATGATGGGGTAAATTATTAGAGTTTTTTTTTTTTTTAAACATAAGTATGAACAAATGTGGAATAATTGAGCTTTACCATATCAGCTGCACCTGCATCTCCTAGCTTGTTGCAGATTTGAGCTTTAGAATATTAATTTATTTAACTAAGTAAACAAAAAATAAATTAAAATAACAAAAATATGAATGTGAAAAGGATGAGGAAAGCCTAAAATTATACAGTATGAGGATGTTATTTTCATACACAAATCTCCAAATTTGAAGACCTCCGCCACATGCATCATGTCACGTGGGCCATATGTATGTGTATCTGTGGTTAAAGATAAATTAAATTTTATTTCTTCTTTCATAGCTATATCTTTAAATTAAATTAATTTTTGTGGTAACTTTTATTGCCTTTTTTTTTTTTTTTACTTTTATCCCAATGCTGATGATTCAGTTCTGTCTCATTCAGATACATCGACTACAGAAGCAGATCTCTTTATGACATACTCCTTCCGGCTCAAGATTCATGACACCTTTTTTTTTCTTCTTTTCGGCACGTATTTCCATATTTCTCGATGATAGATTTTAAAATAAATTTTTGAAGTATTTTTTCATTTATGGGATACTATGAATGTTGTAGTATCCCGTAAAAGAAAAAATGTTTCGAAAAAATATTTTAAAACCTATTATCCAGAAGCGTGGAAATGCGTGCCGAAAAGAAGGAAAAGAAATGTGTCACAAATCTTGAGTCGGAGGGAGTATTTATTGAAAACTAGTACTCCCTCCATTTCACTTAAAATGACACATTTCAATAGTGGATTTTCTGGCACACTTTTACACGCTTCTTGATGATGGGTTTTAAGATGGATTTTTGAAGAATTTTTTCTTTTACGGGATACTACGACTGTCGTAGTATCCCATAAAAGAAAGAATTATTTAAAAATCCAGTCGTAGTATCCCGTAAAAGAAAGAATTCTTCAAAAATCCATCTTAAAACCCATCATCAAGAAGCGTGGAAAAACGTGCCAAAAAAACCACTATTGAAATATGTCATTTTAAGTAAAATGGAGGGAGTAGCACTACAACAGTTTCATTACAATGTCCAGTTGCAATGGAAACATAGCAAACTTGAAATGGTTTTTTCTTTAATTTAAATAAACACTAGTTTTTAGATGGTTTTAATAATTTGAAATGGTTATTCGGGAGCATTGTAAATAGAATTTTTAAATATTCCTCTTATAATTACCTAACACTACTATACTACAACAGTTAAAAATATAATAAAAAGACAAATTTGCCTCCCATTCCTTGTGTTCCATGGCACATATTCCGTCATGAACATATAAAATCAATAATTTATAATCACTATATGAATTACATTCTCAAACTTCAATTATATGTAATCAAACAATATTTTTACTTTAGATCCTTTTTTTTTCTTTGAGGAAAGGAATAATTTAAGATCTTAGTTCCATATAACTTGAAAAATGGCACGGGTTAAAGAATTGTACGAACAAAGCCTACTAATCTAAAATCGAAGTACAGTTTAATTTCGTTTTAATGCCTATTATTATACTTAATTTCCCCAAACCCTAACCAAGACACGTCATAGAACAGGTACACACTATTTTAACAAGTTTTGCCCAAAAAATCTAGGGAAAAATATCAAAGAAAGAAAAAAAAGAAATAAAACAAGATAAGTACTACTACTAAAAGAAAGAGAGCAGAAATTAGACACTCACTCACCATCGACAAAAATCAAAGTCCAAACACGGATTTGGATTTTTTATTTTATTTTATTTTAATTTTTTTATCGCCCCACATGGCCGCCGCCGCCGCCTATGGGACCACCGTCAGCGACCTCCCGGACGTGATCCTCTTCAACATAATCGCCGCCGTGTCGGGCGTCCGCAGCCGCAACTCCGCTGCCCTCGTCTGCCGGAAGTGGTACCTCCTGGAGCGCTCCACACGCGCCGCCCTCAGCCTCCGCGGCAACCTCCGCGACCTCTTCATGGTCCCCAACTGCTTCCCCTCCATCTCCAGCCTCGACCTCTCCCTCCTCTCCCCCTGGGGCCACCCCCTCAGCTCCGCCTCCGACCCGGCCCTCATCGCCCACCTCCTCCGCCTCGCCTTCCCTTCTCTCTCCTCCCTCACCTTCTACGCCAGAAATCTCTCCACCATTCAGCTCGTAGCTTCTCAGTGGCCAAACGTCGAACACGTTAAGCTCGTGCGGTGGCACCAGCGCCCCCAGGTCGCCTCCGCCGGCGACGAGCTCAAGATGCTCTTCTCCCAATGTGGCCGCCTCAAATCCCTCGATCTATCCTCTTTCTATTGCTGGACCGACGACGTGCCGCCGGCGCTCGAATCGTACCCTGCGGTGGCTTCCAATCTCACCCGCCTGGATATCTTAAATCCTTCCTTCTCGGAGGGTTTCAAATCCGATGAAATCAAAGTCATCACCAAGTCCTGCCCGAATCTGAGAGAATTCAAAGCCGCCTGTAGATTCGATCCACGTTACATCGGATTCGTCGGAGACGATGCCCTAGTCTCTGTATCGACTAACTGCCCGAAATTGGGGATTCTTCATTTAGCCGATACATCGGCGCTGTTGAACGTGCGCGGCGACCCCGACCACGACGGGTTCACGGCGGAGGACGCGAGTATCAACGTCGCCACCTTGATCGAGTTGTTCTCGGGGCTTCCATTGCTGGAGGAACTGGTGCTAGACATTTGCAACAATGTCCGAGATAGTGGCGCGGCATTGGAGGTGCTCAACTCGAGATGCCCAAAGCTAAGATCGCTCAAGCTAGGGCATTTCCATGGGATCTCGATGCCAGTTGAGTCGAGGTTGGATGGCGTGGCGGTGTGCCAATGGCTGAATTCGCTCTCCATTAGCAATGTAGGAGATTTGGATGATATGGGGTTGATCGCAATCGGCAGAGGTTGTTGTCGATTAGCCAAGTTTGAGGTTCAAGGTTGCAAGAAGATAACTGTGAGAGGGATGAGGACTTTGGCTTCGTTGCTTCGCAGGACATTGATTGATGTCAAAATCTCCTGCTGCGAGAACCTCGCAGCAGAGCAGTCCTTGAAAGCTTTGGAACCTATACAAGATCGGATCGAGAGGCTTCATATCGACTGTATCTGGGATTCGGCCCAAGAGATTGAGGATCTTGATGAAGCTGAAGCTGTTTTTGATCTTAATTGCTTGGATCAAGGCGATGATGATAATGATGAATTGAGTAAGGCGAGCAAGAGGTGCCGTTATTCATATGATCTCAACTTGAATAGCAATGGCTTCGAAAGTGGTAATGGCCACGGTGGAAGGACATGGGATAAGTTGCAACATCTTTCTCTATGGATTGCGGTGGGGCAGCTCTTGGCTCCTCTATTCTCCTCAGGACTCGACAACTGCCCCAATCTGGAGGAAATTCGGATCAAGGTTGAAGGAGATTGCAGAGAGATGTCGAGGCCTAGGGAACGCGAGTTCGGGTTGAGCATGCTTGTGAGCTATCCGAGGCTGTCGAAGATGCATTTGGACTGCGGAGACACTATAGGTTATGCGCACACAGCGCCTTCAGGGCAGATGGATTTGAGCCTGTGGGAACGATTTTATCTGATCGGTATCGGCCATTTGAGTCTGGTGGAGCTCGAGTATTGGCCTCCGCAGGATCGGGACGTGAATCAGAGGAGTCTTTCGCTTCCGGCTGCAGGATTGCTGCAAGAGTGCTTTGGGCTTAGAAAACTGTTTATACATGGGACTGCACATGAGCATTTCATGATGTTTTTACTTAGGATTTCTGATTTGAGAGATGTTCAGCTGAGAGAAGATTATTACCCGGCGCCGGAGAATGACATGAGCACTGAGATGAGGGTGGACTCTTGTAGCCGCTTCGAGGCTGCGCTTAATCGGCGGCAGATCTCTGACTGATTTGAGTAAAAAAAATATGGCATGCTGAGGTCTTTTCTAGTGTTTGTATGTTTCTTTTCTTTTCTCATCTCATCCCCTGTTCACTGAGAAATAGCGTCAAGTTACACATTTAATGTAACATCACTTGAATAAATTTATTTACCGAAATTACTTTTTTAAGTTCAAGAAAGGACATGATTGGAAGAGTTTACTGTTTTTTCATTCATTTAGCACATGAATTCAAATAGTAATATATCGTGGCAGAGGGAAATATGATTCATTGGGTGGAAAGTGGAAACTCAAAACATATTTTACAGTGAGCCGAATAGATAGATAGAAGGTGAAACTCAAGGTCAAAAGTGGTGGTGTTTTCTGTACAAGGAAATGGGTGTATAGAAATTGTATTTGTATTTTGTATTGTCAAAGTTGTAGCTCGCAGTCTAACAGGCGTGTGAGTATTTCCTCACAGCTAGGTCGAGCATGCGGTTCTGCCCAGCAATCTGCAAATTACAGATTTATACATTACTCACAATCCGATTTACATATTAGATTTAAATGAGGGGGAAAAACAAAAAACAAAATACACACGAAACGCAGCTTCAGATATTCAACATAACTGGCTACCTGCAATTAACCTGCCAACAGGACCTTCAGGCATCTCCAACCGCAAACCCTCATTTGCAACAGCATGAACAACCTGAATATGGGCAGGATGTGATGTGAGGCAAAGTAATGAAACTCTATAACAGAATCGGTAAAGATGATAGAAGTAAAAAAAAAGGAGCTGACCCGTTCAGGTGGGGTACCATCCCAGGGCCGATTCAGTGTGTAGAGCTCCCATATGATCACACCGAGGCTGAAAATGTCGCATTTCTCCGTAAAAGGCTCGTTGCGAATGACCTCAGGAGCCATCCATTCTGGAGTCCCACCTGATGATGAGTCCTTCATGGGCGCATCTGTCGAGATTCTGGAGAGCCCGAAGTCGCAGATCTTAACTGTCCAGTGCTTGCTCACGAGACAATTAGCACTTTTAAGATCGTGGTGGATTATCTTCATTCGATGGATGCACATCAGCCCTCTAGTTGCCAAAGCAGGAGAAAAATTGAATCACTACTTTCTTCACTCATAATTTCATAATGTGATTATTTGAGAAAAATTCCAGGAAGGAAGCCTAAAGTTCAAGCAACCTGCATATGTCGCGCAGCATCTTGATTCTCCTCCGCCAGCTGAGATTATTTTTCTGGCCACTCAAGTGAATCAGATAAAAGAGAGATCCCATTTCCATGTACTCAGTGACAAGTGACAATTGTGGAGGCTTCATGCAAGCACCAAGAAACAGGATGACTGCAGGAACATCATAAGTTGAAACTAATGAGTTTGATATCAAGATTCACATGGAATACATGTATCACTGAAGTTAGTTGTTACTAAATTTTTATAAATTAAAAGATTTGTTATGGTTATTTGTAGAAGGACCCCTTGATATGCATATGGCTTAGAAGGCAAAGGTAAAGGTCCATCCCTTGAATCACAAAGGTAACAAAGAAAATATTAAATGCCTACTAATGGCTAGTTGTACTGCACATTGTTATTTTTGCACATTATTTCTTTACATATTGCTTTGGATATGTGAATTGTATTATCCCTTGCTTATTATAATTAGACATCAATGAAATTACAACGAACCCAAGCATACAAGTAGAACAGGTTCAAGAGTTTGCAAGAAGAGAAGTACCATTTGGGTGTCGAAGGCGACTGGAACAAGAAAAACCAGATGAAAATTTCCGAGTTAGAATGATATCTCAGAAAAACTGGATGCCAGCAAATACCCAAAACCATAGATCACACCTGAGGATGGATATTTCATTACAAAAATCCTCCATGTTTTCAGCAGTGAGATCTTGCTCCAGAAAGACTTTGATAGCAACCTCCATTCCGTTCCAAATGCCACGAAACACTTCCCCGAAGGACCCTGAAAATGGGTTCTTCATTTGTCAGAGAACTAAATGAATTGTACGTGGAACATCAAGCACTAGTTACATATAACTAAATCAACAAAAAACAATTTCACAAGCAGACCTAACATGAATATTACAAATTCAGAGAAAAGGCCAACTGCCATACTCATCATCTATCTTAGTCAGAAAAGAACATTGCAGTTACCTACTATTAGCTTAATCAATTAAACAAATTTCCGATAGTCAAGTTGAATGCATTCCTGATGTACTAATTCTGTTTATCCATGCATAAGTTTTATGGCTAAAAAAAGTGTACATGTTCAATCCATTCAGTTCAGTGCAACATAATGCAGAGATTTTCCTGATTTATGTGACTGATTGGACTCCAATCTTTCTTCTTTGTCACTGATATAACATGTT
Organism: Mentha longifolia; assembly: GCA_001642375.2. Classification (NCBI taxonomy): domain Eukaryota; kingdom Viridiplantae; phylum Streptophyta; class Magnoliopsida; order Lamiales; family Lamiaceae; genus Mentha; species Mentha longifolia. The sequence goes on from CM038119.1 coordinate 8,077,748, forward strand.
ACTTTGTTACGTAGTAGGACAGTTCTCACCAATCCCAACACGAGTGCCAACAGTCAATTCTGAGAAATCAATATTCCACTCTTCATATGGTAGCAAAGGTTTATGGCGGAAAGATGGTAAACTCAGAACTTTGTTCCATGTCGAAACCATTTCTTCAGCCACCTCATGAGTCCCACTTCCTTGAGGAATCTGACTCCCAAACTCATAAGGAGATGAATGTAAGGACACTGCTTTCTGAGAGCTATGTTGCCTCTGCAGAGCATATAGGGACGATGTTTCATCAGTTACCTAAGTACCAGACATTGTGATATCAAGTAAATTAAGAGAGGAATAAAGAAAATAATAGAATGGGAAGAGAAACAGGCTGTTTTGTTACATCTAAATCTAATGCAGGACAGATGACCTTTTAGCTAACCATGGCCATAGGCATGCCATCAGCTTGATGACAGAACATTAGATTTGACAACTAATTCAACTACACTTAAGATATACTGAAGGGAATTGTCTATTCTAAATGGTAATCAAGTAACAATACATACAACTCGACAAGCACATTGAATGAACCAACAGCGAAATTCCATTTAATATACTCCCTCCGTCTCAAGTATTCTGACACTCTTTCCTTATTAGGCCGTCTCAAGTATTCTGACACCTTTCCTTTTTGGGAAATAATTAGCTAATTAATACTCCCTTATAACACTTAACATTATCTAATTAAATCTCACCATTCACTCACCTCTCATCACGTATCCCAATATAATTAAAATCCTAAAAGTTTAAACTATCATAACTTTCTCGTTTGTTATTCGATTTTTATAATTTTTATACCAAATTAAAGGTCTTGATACGATCTTTCATTTAAGATCAAACATGGATATATTTTTATACATCTATGATGCTCTAGTTTAAAAATATGTCTAAATACATAAACCATATCACATCCCTACACACATTACACTTTACACACTAAACACTCTCGTCTTAAGTTCCGTGCCGAAAACAAAAGTGTCGGAATACTTGAGACGAAGGGAGTATATATTAACTGAGTCTTGATGAATTAGAGGTTTAGCATACAAAAAACAAGAGAAATCCACTTAAAACAATCACAGAAACGTTCAGTTACAAATAGAGATCAGCTGATAAGTTCACTTTCCTAATTGACTGACTAAATGGAAAATACTTCTGATCAAGAAATTAAAATAACTAAATAGAAGTTTAATGACAAGAGAATAGCTTAAAACATACATACATCTTTTGTTTGACCTGGGTCACTCTCTTCAGGTTCTTGTAGAAGACGATTCTGCTTCAGAGAGTCATTCATTGCTCGCACAGCCCTAGAGTAGTCCAGAATATTTGTTATTAAAGGGAAAAAAAAGACAGAATGATCTAAGAAACTTTTTCGCCTGTAAAGTTACCCAGCAAGAGCTTCAATTGGGCCTATTTTACAAGAATTTTTTATGAAGCCAAACATTGATATATAATTTTGTCAAACAATAGTAAATATTAACCTTACGATCTCATCACCAATCTCTGGAGTCATACTCATGCTTCTTCTTCTTAATCTATGCATATGAGATGATGTACCTTCTGACCTGCAGGATGATTTAGCTTAAAAATCAAGATGCTCAAACAACATAAACCGACCTAAACCACTAGACCATAGTTTATGGTTAGGGACTGCAAGAAAATGATGAAGTACTAACATGTAATGTTGACCATATGGCTAGGAAAAATAGAGATTCATCAAGAATTTTTATTATGACTTTATGTAGTTTGGCTATTACGTTCACCTTTTGTATAACTATTTTTTACTATTCCGTTCAGGTAAAGAAGGATCAAGCTGTGAACAACAGATAACATGCGAACACCAACACAGAATCATCTATTCCACGTGCTTCTACTTGATACATTTTTTTGGTAATGCTACAAGATTCAAGCTATAAGATGTCACAAATCAGAAGTATTACAATGAGAATAAAAATATTAGTCTTGTGAGAGCAACAAACAACACACTTGCGAAGAATCACGAGTAACTCGACATAGCAATGTCAAGTGAACTTTTTTTTTTGAATTTTTTTTTCTCCTAGCATAATCTGGTCAATAGCGCATTCTAAAAGTACCTTACACTGTAAGAATTAAATGTCAAGGAAGAGAAACAAATATTCCACTTAAGCCATCAACTACGATCTATGTGATGAATAATTGAGGAAGTGTAACCATAAGAAAATTAGAGTTTTCATAATTTAAAATCAGCTCAAAGGCCACATATACATTTCCATCATGTATATAGTTGTGCAAATATAATAAACAATAAAGGTTAAATTTTAGTAGTTATTATACAATAACTAGAAACTTATGAAAAAGACATTTAATGGTGCTAAAATAGATGATAATCAGCCTAAACAGATGTTTATAATTACTATGCAAAGAAATCAAATGAAGCATCCATATATTTGGATAAAGAGGAAAAGAACCGATCTATAGGCAGTACATTTTGAGACATAACAAATTTAAAGTTAGAGCACAACATATGGTTTTAGGCTAAACCTTGAACTTGCAGTCCTGTTAGACGCAATGGCCTTCCTCTGACTCTTCCAAAATGAATCAGCAACGTTTGGTTCACTCTGCGACAGGCTGAACAATAGTCAAACCTATGAAAATAGTCTCCTCATTCTTGAGAGAAGAAAAAGAGTAAAGAAAACAAGAAACATTTAATCAGACAAAGTTTTGAAATCTGAACTACGATAGTACCTAAATTTTCTATCAATTGAATTTGATCGCAGCATCCTATTCCTTAACGAAGGACCTGCTGCATTTGAAGATGCTTCTCGTCTATACTGCATGGTAACATCTTCTTTTTCAGCACTGCAGAAATTAAATCAATTAGCTCCGGCAAGATATGATGCAGTCATCAGTAAAACAAGTTTCTCTTTCCCAATAAAGGCAGACCTCCACCCAATATCAAAAAACCAAATTCATGGGTGCTGTGTTGGGTTTAAAGTTACAATGGTGCTAGAACAAGAGTGAAAAGGATCACTCTGCTAACCTCTCAGCTTCAACTCTATCAGAAACACCATAGAGAGGACTGTTTGGTTCCATTGGTGAATCACAAGAATCATAATCTGCAGAATCACTCTCCCCAGCAGCAGATATGTGAGTCATAAAGATAGCCTTAGATGATCGAGGTATCAGTTGGCCAGGAAACCGCATTAGATCCACTAGCAACTCCACAGAATTGAGTACAATTATGACAGACATGTGCTTATATGAATCTACACACTCAGAATACCCCTCTGTAGGCAAACCCTGATAAAAGTAAAACCATGAGGATAATGAGATAAGATAGTTGATAATTTTTGAATCCTTTCAGGATTCTGGAGTCTGAACTATAGTTCCCTGTCAAAGCTACAACAATTAGCACACACCTATCTATAAAAGAATAATAGGATAAAAACATGCCACATAAACTTGAATATTACCACCACCAGCCTGCTTTCAAGTCCTACAGCATCTGCAAGAACTTTGAATAATATTGCTCGAGGTCTGCAAGAACCATGCTTAATCTGCCCCAGCAACTGAACACCTCCATTTTCCGATAAAAGTGCAGCCTCTGAAGCATATTTACTGGGACTCAGTTCCAGATTTGGCCGTTTGTAGACATCAGATACCTAAAAAGGGTGTTGGGTCATCTGTCAAGAATCTCTCATCACAATCGCCCATGAGAAATGCGGAAGGACAAACTAACATTGATATGATGAGAACTGGAAAACTGATTGAATATGGATTACAGAATAAATGAGCCAGTGTATGATTCATATGTACAATAAAAGATAGAAGAATAAGAAGATCATCCTCAATTTCATCAACCATTTGGTCCATTTCAAAGCAATACGACAATATGCAATATGTGTCTCATAGATCAAGTCATAAGACGTTCTACTGCATCATAATGATAGGGTAAAGGGTATTTCAAGATGATGGAGAATACCAAACTATGTATTAACAGGAACAATAACAAAAGAGAATACAAATAAGAACGTGCAGGCGAACCTGCTCCAAGCACTAAGTGCCGATTATCCCAAGCAGAATCTGCCGTTTCCAACTAATAACTTTCCTCCTCCCTAATGACTTAAACCCTCATACTTAAATACTGCTGACTACAACTATAACTCTTAATAAGATCCAAATAGATAAGGTAAAATAAATATGATAACTATGGAAACACGATCCTGACTAGAATCTCTATCACATAACATAATAAATTCATTTCTGAATGCTGATAAAAAGGATAATTTATGCTGTCTTTTTAGCAGTAACAAAATGAGGACAAATTGTCCGCTTTCCGTGAAGTTCAGAAGCCGTTCCAGTGGCTTTACCTCTGGTGCAGCGAAAAACGATGGCAGTATGCAGAGTAGTAATTACTAAACTATAAAAAAACAAAGAAACAAGAGAACCCCTATATGTAGCATACTATTATTACTTAGACAGGGATTAGGATGCAATGAACTTGATAATGAAGTGACCCATTGAACTCCTTGTATATTGCAAAAGCAAATAAGAACATACTTGCAATTCAAAAGAAACAGGTAGTGTTCCTGATAAGAAAAATCGGTTATGTCTATAGTTCAAGCGCAAAATGATACTCAAAATTAAGATGACCAAAAGACACTTACTAATCCAGCAATCTTTTTTATCATTGCTGGGGGATTTGTGTTTAAACCCTTAACCAGAGCTACAATATACTGCTTCAGCATAGAAAGCTTCTTATCCTTCTCAGCATCAACGAGAATCACATCGACCTTGAAACCATTAGTCTCCAGTGCGTGAAGTTCATCTATAGTAGGTATATCTTTGTAAAGCTCTTTGAGCTTTTTGTCCTGTCAGAAATAACATAGTAAGTATAAACGCTATGGTAGAGAGAGAGAGATAACAAAGAACATGAGCACAGTACATTGAGTTACTTGATTTAAAAATCTAAGCCTAAATTTGTGACAGGAACAACTAAAAGAAATAAATGGCGCACGACTAAAAGATATAAATGCATTGCATTCTACAAGAGTGTAAAGGGGAAAAACCCCAAGACTTGACAATGAAATTCAGGATATCTCATAGTTATACATGCATGCTTAAAATTAGCAATTGTCTACCAAAGAATAAAAGTTTCATGAGCAATATAATTTTTTTTTTTTTTTTTTTAACATAGTTAAACTGAAATTTAAGGCCCTGCCACGGAGGACTAGAACTCGAGACCTTTGGTCCCGAAACTTAACCCCCTACCACTGAGCCAACACACACACACATGAGCAATCCATTTTTTTTTTTTTTTTTTTTAATAATATTAACTGAAATTTAAAGACCATGCCATGGAGGACTCGAACTCAGTACCTTTGGTCCCGAAACTTAACCCCCTACTGCTAGGCCAACACATGCACACAAGATGTTGTACCATGTTGAAACATGTTGTACCAGAAGGGAAAAATATAATTGTAATTAAGGTGGCGATTTCCTCTCTCCTCTGTCTAAATAAAGAACTCCTTATCAGCACCTTAAACAGGATAATACAATTTAATCTCCACATGAAAATTATATTCAAATTTCTCTATTGATATGATTGGTGATATTCCAGCTTGCCACCATCCTCTACAATACTGAGATGAAAATGTTTACCCCTACAGGGAAATTCCAATTGATAGACCATTTCAAATGCTACACTTTCTTTCTTTATGCAGAAACCTATTAATGTAAGAGGTAAGTTGAAAACTCAGACATTTGAAGCTATAACCCCTTTCACTAATAGATTAGATCATGAGAAAACTAAAATGATTTAGTAACTAAAAGCAGTTTTTTGAGTGTTCGAACGTGATGTACTTGAAAAAAAAAAATCAATTTTTCCGAGAAATATATAAAATGAGCCAAGTTACAAGGTTTTGTGTCAAAAGTTTGTTATTCAACAAGAACCGTTTAGTTCTCATTAATATATAGCATATTTATTTTATCTTGGCAATTAATATTAAGATTAGAACCATGTTCAATTAAAACTTCTATCGACTCTACCAAAGTACTCTTTGTAATTGCAACTCTTTGACTCTTGATGCTTTTAACAGCATGATCTACAGTGTATTACCATATTAACCCTATTAACCCTAGCCCATATTTGGTTCACATTTTTTTAGATAGGGAAAGGGAAACAATTAATTGATTCTCATACTTTTTGTTTGGTTTAAGTAATAAGTTATCAATTTCTCTTACTTGGGGGTAACCCAATCTATTACATTGTTACCCCTCAAGAAGGAGGGAAAACAAGAGAAAGGAAACCCCTTACAAGTGACTCCATTTCCATACTTGAACCAAACACTCAATAAAAGTAACCATTATTATTACCATTCTCTTACTTAACTTGATTTCATTCCCTTTCTGTTACACTTGAACCAAACGAGCACTAATTCTCATATAAATGAGACAACCAGGAAAAATCTAACTAGACATGCTTCAAAACTACTTTACTTCACACAGTCTTGAGGTAAACTTCTCTAGATTAAATGAAAGAAAGTCCATTCAAATATCACCCAACACGGAGATTTGAAGTTCTGAAACCACTAGGACTTGGACATATTTTCAAGGATCAACCGAAACCACCACGACTTGCAAAATTAGTGCCTACACATTACTGAAACCAGATCTAGAGTGTTGGATGTCATTTATGGATGCTGAACTTAGTTTCAGATTCTTAAGCAACCCTCTAATAGCATCATGAGTTACTAAGATAAACTATCTCTAGGTAAGGTAAGTAACTACTACGTCCTACTAGCAATGGTGCACATTTTTTTCGAGCTAGGATGCATAAAATTCAGAAATCGGACAATAAATTAAATATACAATCCAAACATTAGATTAGTCAGAGTGCTTACAGGAACAACAGAGTAGAAACCATTTGGAATTGACTCAGAAAGCATCCCTGTGCTCCAAAGAATCTGTGATGCTGAAATGCATGAGGATGCATCATACTTCTCGTCATCATTCAGTTCTTTATTTCTCATATTATTGTCCTTAGAATCCGAGGAGACAGATCCAGACTCTTTGACACCAGGGGACCTATGTTGGGAAGACTTAGTATCCCTGTAGTGTATATCCAAGTATATAATCTCATGAAATGAAATATTATCTCAGTACCCTACTCTTTAAAAGTGGTTATTGATTGCACGATTCCACAAAGAAACAACTTATTGGTGCATCAACTATCTTTCAGCTCCCCAAAGGAAGGCCATATGACCTGAAAATTGTAGAAAGTCGAGCATTTAGAACTTGCATGCAATCTCATCCCAATGCAAGATGGATCCAATGTAGATTGAAGTTACAAATGGAGGAGTGACTATTGGAGAACACCAACCATATTTGGTAGTCAGACTTCCACGAGTACAAAAAAAGAGAGTATCAAATAGCTAATGAAGAAGCCTTATAACCTTATTATGCCTGCAAAATTTTGGATGCATGAAAGAAGGAAAACGGGATGATGTCAATAGACTATTTCTAGAAAGTAATGCCCAACTAGCAGCTATCATCAACTACTGAACACCAAAACCACATCTGAGAGACTTTTAAAATCCTGTAAGCAACATAAGAACTCTTAGGGAAAAAGTTAAGATTCTGTATTCTGTATCTATTGCCCGACTTCTCAAATCTTAAGTTTGATATCTTCACCATAAAATCGAGGTCTGGCATTTGAATCTGGCTTATCTCCATATAATAAACATCTTAAATCTCACTCCTTTTCAATTCTATCATCTCCATATTTTCAACATCTGGACTTCAGAACAGTAGTGAACATTAAAAAATTTTGTCCCCCTCGCATTCAATACTAAACCAGATATGCACACAATAAAACTAAACTTCCAGATGAAAGAGAAAAAGTATCCAACTCTTCTGAATTCTAAAGATAGGATTAACAAACTTTCATAGTGCACTCCTTACGAAGAACAAAAGTGTTTGTCACGTCTATTACATTCAGGATCAGAGGTGCTTATCAAACAAGCCAAGGTACATTATTGTAAGGCATCCGATTCCTCTCCCAACACTTTGAATTCAAGCACAACTATTAATGGATTATAGTAGCGTCAACAGCAGCATTAATTAATCGCCGTCAAATTTTCAAACGCGTATTCAAAATAACAACAAAACAGCTAAAGAAATCGAGTTTCCAGATCTAAACATACACCAACTTCCTAATCACCAGTTCAATCACACATCCTCCGTTCGGCAATACACGAGACCTTCGATCACTTGAGCTCAGTGCAAATTAGCAGAAACAGCTCAAACGACTAGGAACTCGAACAGCACAAAATTAATCATAATAACAATAATAATAATACTTAAGAGCGCATAAACTCTGATCAAAACTTAAAACAGATACCAAAAAAAAAAAGAGAGAAACAATGTTTGCGATTGAAGAACTAACCGCAAGCAGATCTTAGCAGGGAAGTTCAGCTCGCATTTGAATCCACCGACTGGCGAAAAGACTTATTACATCTGCTGAATTCAACGAAATATTTTCAATGCAATTGTGTTTAAAGTATTAAGTAGCGAGAAAAATGAAAAATAGAGAGAGCATAGATGTAAACGAGGTAACAGTGAAATGCTTAAATTTATATACCGAGAGGGGCGGGGGTTTTATTCCATTCAACGATAATTAAAATTACTTTTCCGGGCGGGCTCAGATCCGGGTTTCTAATCGGATTTTACTAATATTAGGAAAAATTGAAAATGATGGGCGGGGGCGGCCGACCGATTTGCTTCTTCAGTACTTTGGTTTCAGCTTTCAAATATTCATACTCAGCATATTTAAAATAAATAAATTAATAAATAAAATAAAGCTAATTATATGAGAAATATCATAATTTATCTAAGATATCCATCCTTCTCATTTTTAAATAGCCTATTTTATTCAATATGAATCAATTATAACAAATAAAATGACTTTTAAGAACAGAACAGGACGGAGAGAATAACAATATACTATCTGACTTTTTAAAAAATAATCAAATCTGTATAATTTGATGCTTTTAACCAAAATAAATGAATAAAGCGATAAATTAATTTGAAAATCAAGGTTAAAATGAAGGATTATGGTGTGATATGATTATCAACAAATGCTTGGATTTGTCACTAGTCTTGTTAGAGTAAACATACACTAGTAAACTAGCATGTTAATCTTATACTCCCTCCATTTCACTTAAAACTAGTCGTAGTATCCCGTAAAAGAAAGAATTCTTCAAAATCCATCTTAAAACCCAGCAACGAGAAGCGTGGAAAAGCGTGCCAGAAAAGACAAAAAAGAAAAGTGTCATTTTATATGAAATAGAGGGAATACTACTTATGGGTTTGACACGAAGACTAAAAACAAGGTTTAGTCAAATTAGGCGCAACAAAATTAACTTACCGTGGAAGCGAGCTCTTTGACAAAGAATATGTATAAAGGTCTAGTCTAGTCACTAGTGTTAATTAGTCTAATATTCAAAGGTAATTAGTTAAGTAGGTTAATTTTATATATTTTGCAGATAAATTCATTACTCTTATCAATATATAAATTTGTTCACTTGATTAGTCTGAATAATATGTTTTATTGCCCACCGTGAACCATGTATAATGTTTCAATAGTTAACGTAATAATATTATATATATTTAATGAAAAATAACTCAAATGTGTACACTAAAAGTTACTACATGTGTCATTTTCTTTTTCAGCAAAACATATTAAAATATTATTAGAAAAATTGTCAACATAACATTGTCATATCAACAGTGACCACATTAATTACATGTCATTTTCTTTTTCTTGTAGGGCCCTCCATTCTGCTATCTTGATTGAGTGCTCTTCCAAATAAACAAGTCATACTGAGATTAAAAGCGAACGCATGATGAATAATGTAGCTTTTTATTATTAGTCCGTGAAAACATAACAAGAAATTATTCTGCTTAGGAAAAGAACGGATAAGAAAAGAATGGAAAATATTATCCCACGATGTGGTCCCCACTTTTTTTATCTCATGTTCTAAATGATGAAAAATATTATCACTCGAACTTGGGATGAAAATATTTGGAGTGAAAAGGGAGGAAAAATAACCGTCAGGGAAAATTTTTCTTGCCCGGGAAAATTTTTGTGTCATAATGAATAGATGAAAATGTGGGAAAATAAGGATTTTTTTTTTTTTTTTTTTTCCTACCTCTTCCTTAAAAAAGAATACAACCACGGTTTCTTTATTATGTTTAGATAGAGTTGGGGACTTTGTGCCAGATATTTTGTGTCTTCAATTTTCTTTGGATTTTTCAGTCATCTTCAACTCTACTTTATATCAGTGATCTACTTAGATTGTAAATTTAGGCCAACCTAATTCTAGACTTAGTTGTTTTAATAAGACATAATTAGGTTTTTTAATACTATACAAAACTTTTACCAAAATTATTCATACGCTTAGAGTTTGTTTATGATCTCTTAATATATACTCGACTGAACTCTCTTTTTAAGTTTTCTTATCGAACGAAAATTTGGGCCTCGTGTGATTAGTCTTAATTTATTTAAATATTATACATAAATTATCACTGATCATACTGGCATTAATAAATGTGTATAAATACTAAAGTGGAAGCATATAATATTCTGGAAGTAAATACCATTTTTGAAAAGATAAACTGAATATTCGTGCCATAGAGAAACTAACACGTTCAGTTTATGAAGTGCAAAACTAAGAAAGAAAAATGGCTGATAAGATTGACCTAATTTTGGCAGATATCTTATATAAGTATATAAATTTCACTTATCTAAATATATAGAAATAAATATTAAGTATCTGATATCGTTTATCAAATGGGGAATCATGCATTTTGTTCTCATAATTAGGAAGTGTGGCAATTTTATTTTCAGAGCTAGTTAATTGCTCGTGGCTTTCTCATTTACGGTGAGCTAGGTTGCTCAGTATATAAGACTATTCATGCCTTAAGATCATCCACTCCACCTATAAAAACTCAAAAAAATACACTCAAGGGTATTTATTATCTTTAAAAAAAGAATTTTGGGTGGGTTTTTGATGTCATTATCCAGGGAAAAAAAAGTATAACGAAAAATCCCAAGCATTAAAGTCATCATTTGCAAGTTCCAAGAGCGTCTACTATACGTGTATTTATATCTTATTAAATAAAATAAAATAAAATATAGGAGTACTACTATGATACTCATAGTATCTCGTAAAAGAAAGAATACTTCAAAATTATATTTTAAAACTCGTACTAGGTTTCGGTGGAAATGCGTGCCGAAGAGTCAAAAAAAAACAAGCCTAATATATAATGAGATGGGGGTAGTATTATCTTGCATAAAAGTTTGAATCGATCATTTTCCTGATTTAAAACGAGGTCACGTGATCCGAAAATTATTAAGAGTAGTAATATATATAGATTTGGTAAAGGAAAGTATAGATTCCGACTATTAATAACAAGAATTTGAATTTCGTGAGCATAAGATAATTGATTATATATGCATGGAAGAGAAATATAGTAAGTTTTCTTCTCCATTTTAGAAAAGGAATAGGCTTCTTCTCTTTGCCTAGCCTCCACGTATTTTAATCATCTATTCTCCCCGCCAATTGAAATCATTGCAGAAACGTACAAACTCGTTTACTCTCTCTCTCTCTCTCTCTAGATCTCTGTCTCTCTCTATAAATAAGGGGAGCATGGCTGTGGCATATTTCTTGACGACGAAGGATTCAACCAAATTTCAACACATCTCTAATTAATTTTCTTGGACAAAAGGTACGACCTTTTTCTCAAGATTTTGGTAGCTTTTTCTTCCTTTCTCCTTCTTGGTTTCTGACCGGTAACTGTCACCATTTCTTCCAGTACTCCAAAAATATGGTTTGAAAATGAAATTGAAAATAAAACACGAAGTTTGATTTTTTTTTTCTTAATTCTGATTATTTTATGTCGTAAGCTGTAAATATTACCTTTATTAATTAGGATAGATACTCAAGTCGTTATTGAATTTGTACTTGTTCAAACAAGAAATTTTTATCTGTAATATAATGAAAGAAAAGAAAAACACAGATCTTCCACATTTCAATATATATTATATAATCTTCGAATATTAGTCAAATTGCAAGGTTTTAGAGCCTTTAGAGTATAATTAAAGTATAATCTGATGATGTATGAGAAAGCATGAGGTTTTTTACAAGTGATATTAAGGATTCAGAATTGTTCAATCCATTAGAGTTTTAATTTTTATTTATTTAATTTATTTTTATTTGTTTATTTTTTGTGATTAAAGATAGGAGGGCTTAATTGAGCTGAAAAATATGGTGCAAAAGAAGCTGAATTTCAATCAACCTATTTTATCTGTGAGAAGATCCTCACTCAAGACAGACTCACAAAAAAGAAAAGAAAGCAATGTTCTTCCTATGCTTCCTTCTCACAGACCAGAGTCGAACTCTGGTCCTGTGAGGAACCCGGGATCTGTTCCTTTTATATGGGAACAGGCCCCGGGACAACCCAAGGAGGAGATCTTAGCCCAATCTTCTTCAGAGCTTCAGCCTAATCAGATGGAAGCTCTGCAAGAAACTAGATGGGATCTTGATGAAAGAAGTAAAACCTCTAAGGCTGCTGATTCCGCGGATTGTAGTGAAGAATTTGTAGTAGATGGACTCGATTTGTTATATGAAACACATGATTTAGGCGCTGTTGCATCTAAGCCGAAGAACGAAGAACAAGGGCAGAGAAGGAAAGTAGTAAATCAAGATAAAGCTATACTACTCCATTGTAGGCCTAGTTTTGAGAAGAGGAACTATTTCTACTGCAAAGAAAAAGAAGGGAGCACTGATGGTGGTGAGCGACATGAGAATGTGATTACAGTTTGTTGCTTACTTCCTCGATCCTGCTTAAAAAGTTCGATATGCAATCTGAATCTCGATCATGCAACGAGAGTAATGAATCGAGTAATGACATTTCCACTATCCCATTCCTCAACTGACAGTGAGAATGAGGTAAGTGTCTCTCAAGTCTAGCCCTGTTCTTTGAGGCAAGGCAATAATTTGTACTGCATTATACTTCAATTCTTTGATTCTTGATCTATTCTTGAGCAGTATGCAGTGAAACCACTTGACAGAATCGAAGCATTTCTTGAAGAAACTCCAAGCAAAAAGAATTTTGTAACGTTAGAGGAACTATTATTGGCTGATAAAGAGTGGCCAAAGGAGAAAAAAAATTATATTGATACTGTGGAAAAGGTGGAGAGAGAAGATGGTGGTGAGAGTGATATTATCAAGACAGGTGATGAGATGAAGATGATTGAAGATTCAGATTCAGACCGAGATAGGAGCGGCGATGAAGACGAAGACATAAGAGTGGCAGTAAGAAAAGCAGCTGAGAATGCAAGAAAGAAGCAGCAGCTATCAAGAGCAACTACTCTTGGAAGTGTTGTTCCTACACCGCCTCTGCCTCGATCTCCTTCAGATTCTTGGCTTTTCCGAACTCTGTCCTCCGCCTCCACGAGGAGGCTTCGAGCTCTACATTAATGTCTCGGTTTAGTAGTAATACTGAAAAGTACAGGTTATGTTAAATTTGTTGAAGATGCAAAATTATGCCTTAGTTTGCATTTCCTAGGGCAACTCGGCTTGCTGTTTTCAGTGAATTTTGACGTGTTTTCAAATGTCGAATGTCAGCACAATAAGAATTTTGATTTTTGTAGAACTTTAATTTTCTCATTTTTGTGACAAAAAAGAAACTTTTATTTTTTTTATTTTTTTTATCAGTTATATAATTAGAGTTGGTTGCTCTTATTACATGCCCACAAATAATAAAAAATAAAATAAAAAATCAGAAACTCACTAAACAAAGTTAAGAGCTCATACAATATTCAGAGGATTAAAGAAAATATAAAATGACCGTCTCAGATAGAATATTTAGGGGCCTGTAAGGTCAATCAAATAATATATAATACCTCAGCTATGTACACCTTAAGGTCTAATTTCTGCTAAATGAAAATGATTGTCTTTAAAGAGTTAAAAACATACTAAATTTGAGATAAATTAAGGTAGTCTTTGGCTCTTGAGAGCATATAGAATTTGAATATATGACATCAAAAAAAAATTCTTCAAGTCTTAAGCAAACGGCCTTTGTACTGTCCTCTCCTTATGACAAAGTCATCCGGAGGCTGAAACTCTTCTAACCAAGAAATTTCGGATATAGTTTCTCCGTCCACCTCAATGGCACCTTCATTATATAAAGAAAAAAATCAGATATATAGAATTAAGCGATGAAAGTGTAGGACTACCAAGAATGAACATAGATGTTTTCAATTGCAACGAATGATTTTACCAGGTAGATCTGGGTCAGGGGACCTTCTAAAATAAGTGCAATGCCTTCCATCTTCGGATGAGTAAGGTGGAGAAAGGATGTCAAAGATAGCGCAAGGAGTGATAGCTTTGAAATAATGGATGTTACCACCACTTGTTGGGTAAAGAATTGTTGTATCACATGGAGCTATCATGTCACAATCTCTCACAACCTTCACAGGCCTTGCTCCTGAAAGTAATCAAATCGTCTCAAGGATATTACTCTATGAGAATTTAATGCATAAATGGAGATAGGGAAGCAAAAAAATAAAAGAATTCGTGTTTTGCATTCTGATAATTTCATGAATCCAAACAGAAAGCAATGGTCTGGAAGGAAAGAGAAGTCAAATCATCATTGAGAACGACACCCTCAAAAGATGGTTACTCCATGTTTATATGGAACATTTCACTTTCTTTGCCATGAGATCAACATTCAAGAATTACGACAGACTATGATTTCAATGAAAACAATGACAACCAGCATGAAAACAAAAATACTCCACCTTGAGATGGATCTGAAGGCCCAGGAATGTTGATCCAGTCATAGGATTTTACATGTAACGAACCATACAGGAGCTTACTCAGCACTGTCATCCCAGGATGGTTATGAAGAGGGATGACAGATGAAGGTGGCATACAGAATATCCCCATCTGCCAAAGTGAGAAGTTACTTATTTCAATAATTTAAGGTTCCAAAATTTTAGAGATGCATAAAATCTCATCATACACATTATGGACAGAGTGCAATCAAACTATTCAAAGGTAATCAGAAACTGGAACCAGGGACCAAGAAAATGAGAAATAGAAAGAGAAAGGAAAAGGAAAAAGGTGATAAATCATAAGGAAGACACTTACAGAGAAACCATCACACTCATGAACATGCAAGTATTTGATTGTGGGGACTGCGCCATTCCCCCCATTGCGCTCTGTAAAGGTGCCTTGCCAGTTCCGTAATAGTTGGGCCTCTTGTTCAAGACCTACATCAGAAGGCTTGATTTTGTCTGCAGCAAAGGATGTAGAATGTTACTAACCAATAAAGCAAGAAGCTTATGCACTTATAATACAACTTTCAGAAATAAATTGTCCTTCCACATGTTATATACAATCCCCAAACAAGTGACAGATTACGTACATTATGTAATGGCACGTGGAACATGAGATCATTGATGATCAAATATAACCTTCACCAAAGAATCATGGTAAAAATGGATGGAAAACTCAAATATAGAGAGAGTTGAGATTTACAAGTACTTAATTCGCCTCATCCTTCAAAAAAAGTATGAATTCAGTATATAAGTTCCTGGACTTGAATTGTCAAGAAGACATCATATGTAAAAGATTGACAATACTTTCTAATAGCTTCTTCAAAGTTTAGACAATGTATGAGGTGGTCATTAACCTAAAATGAGAGCCAAACCAGCAAAAAGGTCTTGTAACCTCACAACCACATATTTATCATAACAATGTTCTAAACGCGAGGATTAAATATAAAGTAATTCGCCTGCAAGTAATAGGTATGTTGAGCTGCCTGCTAAATATCATATTGACTAAGTTTCGGATTAAGCTTTAGCAACTAAAAGATGGCAGATCTTACACATGCCCTGTTACAGTTTGTTTTTTCCAAAATGTCGTTGGAAAATGATTCTTAAATATTACTACAAAAAAACAAAATGACACGGCTACGCGAATTGTCATTACATTGGCTTATTGTCTAGTGTTGTAATTATCATGTTAACCCAAAAAAATGACATGGCTACGCGAATTGACAGCTCTAACTTCTTTCAGCCTTTTATGTGTAGATGAACTCAGCACTATCCGAACTTTGATACAGACAACATGCAGAATTTGTGGCATTGATACATAGTAGTGGTCAAGTCTTCATAAATATATAAACATCCACACTAACAAAACTCAATAACATACCCAAAGTTAATCCGACCACCAGCCATACAACTCAATCCACAAAATGTATGTTGCGGATCTCCTTTTTTCCTAGAATCCTTAATCATAACAAAACACGTTCAACAATTTGCGCTCTTTTCTAACTGATTTTGTAGCCTAAGTACCATCTGTTGCATCATTTTTCCTATACAGTGTCAATAGGTTCTATTCTAAAATAGAATATTAATATTATAATATCCTAGAACTATTTACCTAAGATGAACCTCAACTAATTCATCAATGGGTACATACTAGAACCTCTTGATACAAGTGAAAAGCTACACAGAAAATCCAATCTAAGGAGAGAAGTAACTGCTACACAGATTATCATTGTTTTAAATACATCAGATAGTTCTCAATCAAGAGATATGGCCATTTTTTAAGCAGTAATGTTTTCTATTCATGTATACATTCAGCGCAGATTGATCCATTGGTTTCAAGTTTTGTAACATTTGCAAAGTTATAGCAAACAAAGATTGCAGAAGAATAAATACATTGATTAAAACTGTAACACCAGTTAATAAAGGAAAAACAGTAAGTGAAAGGGAAACTCTCAGTCAGGCAGTCATGAAGTATGAAGGTATACAGACAGAAAAACTCCATGTGAATAAGGAATATGGTATACAATCTGGTTATTAAATAAAACAGCCATGTTTGTGAACTACTTGAGGTAACTACCTTTCTAATGATAAAACAAATGGATTCTATTTCACCAAATATAAACTAAGACAACTGAAAACAAATCAAGGGAAAAACACTTGCCCACAAATGTGGGTCATTACAATTTCTGCCATTAAACAGATACCATTTTTTTGAAACACGAGAGAATTAATATCAAAAGTCAATTTCAAATCTTGTATTCCTTTTGTTTTTATTTACTTTTTTATCCCAGGTTAATAGAAAGTAAAAGAAGAGTAAAGAGGCCCATTCATAATCTAGGAAGAACTTCATCAAATCTTTTGCGGAGAGATACCAAGTGCCACCATACACAATACGTAATAAATGCATTATCAAAAAAATGCGGCGAAAGAAAAGGCAAAAGACAAGGAGGACTTTTCCTCCTCTTACCTAATAGGCTGCGAACTTTTTCTAAACCCTCCTCTGAAATGGGTCCATTAGGCGTAAGTGATGCTTTACACGCATTATAAAGCTTCTGCACGGCTGGCATTGTATGGATAAAGAAACCAACTAAGCTCTAAGAAAATGTCAAAAACAACCACTTGGGTTCCAAACCGAATCAAGGGTCCTCTCTTTGCTGAAGACCCTCTCACTTAATTGCATCCAATTTTATGCAAAAAACAGCTGATCATCAATTCTGCATATCCACATGAGCCCCTTACTTAATAATTCCTTTTCGCCAACAATACCTATTCAACAGTTTGAGATTGTAACAGTTGAACTTGATTTCCAGATAAAACTAAGAAAGAAAAAAAAATGCACATAATAACTACTCACGGAATTCCCAGTCGAATCAAAAACAGAATCATGTCGAAAAAACTCAATTCAAAGACTGACACATACTGAAGTGAAACTTCAACATGAGCGGGCGCTAAGAAGTCAAAAATTGATCTATATTTACGGCTTAACAGAACAAAGAACAGGCGTATTGAACTGAAAACCAAAACAAAGATGGAAAATTCACATCCGAAACAAATCAGCAAAGCAAAAACAATTCAAATACACGAAGACGAAAATCACATAATCAACAGTACAAAAACCAGATTAGTATATTTGGAAAGATGCGTAGGACTTACGACGAAAACAAAATCAAAGTGCGCCCCGCGCCCTCGCAAAAATGGAGATCGATCGAAAGAGAAATATAGGAATTTTTGGGAGAGTTTTTGGGGGTCCGGCGAAACTCCGAACCTGATTTCAGCTTCACTATAATTTGGTTGTGTTCGTCATTTGACGTTTTTGCCCTTTGCCTCTCACGCTACTTCATTGTTCATTTGTACGGCAGAAGACTTCGTCCAACTTGTCCCGTTACTTGTAAGTTGCAGCTGAATGGCGTAATATTAAAATCATTTTTCAGATCCTTCTCGAAATGTTAAATGGGCCTAACTATCAGGCCCAAGCATCAGACCTAATTTAAATAGGCCCCGATATTAAGCTCGGCCTACGCAAGTTAGGCTCAAGCAAGGAAGACTTCTTGATCGACTACAACTCAAATTCCAATAGAGATGTAGAAGACTCGGATGTCTACCCTAAAGATCGAGATAAGCTCAAAGAGTCCTTATAGGAATAGACTTTGTATTAAGGTCGAACTCCATATGATCATCTATAAATAGGGGTTAGAAGAGAATGAGAAGGGAGAACAATCTTGTAATCAATACTCATATTACTCAATAAAGATCCATACTCTTGCTCCGTGGACGTAGATCTATTCTAATAGATCGAACTACGTTATTTCTTTGTGTCCTTTTACAATCTCGTTACGCTCATTAAATACCCTACGAAAAGTACCAAGATCGATCACTAGCACCGTCTGTGGGAAGATTTTAGTTGTGTTTGCGATCAACGTTTTCTTAGGGAATTAACAGTCATGACGAGACCTACACGATCAACTGCCTCCAAGGCGGTGGATGGCAACAACAACAAAAAGGACGTAAGAGGCTGGCGACCTGGAAAAGAACCGGTAAGAGATCCGACTCTCGAATGAGTCCTTCAAGATCTGGATGAGCACGGCAACCCAATCATCCCTGAAAAAGGAGAAAGATCACGACAACAAAGATGACCAAAGCAGCAGAAGAGGGGATGAGCCCCAATTCACGCAACAAAACCTTGATGAGGCCGTTAAAGGGTTCCTCAAGGAAAACCAGGAGAGCTTTCTCCTGATTCCTCAACCGAAAACAAGGTCGGCCTCAGCCCAATGATGAGGAGTACGAAGCATCGTCCAAACCACATCGACCTAAAACCCCCAGTGTTCAGCTGCTGGGCACACATAACGCGAAAAATACCTATACACGAGCTGGTTTCCAAACCAATCGTGCAAGGGATGATTATCGCGAGGGACCGACAAGGGTCGGTCTACATAGGCATCGTTCTCTGTCGGATGACGAGCAGGACTTTGGAGGAGGAGGGTTCGACGGATATGAGAGGATCATTACCCTTTTTTCTGATAAAATACTTCACACTCCCCTCCCGGATAGGTACAAGGTACCAAACATCGCTCCGTAGGATGGCTTGCGCGACCCGCAAAACTTCCTCTCCCAGTACCAGTATAACATGATCAATCAACAACTCAACGAAATCCACATGTGCAAATTGTTTCTGGAGTTGCTGATCGACAACACTCGCAGGTGGTTTGATAGTTTATCACCTGTAGTATCGGATCGTATCGAGAACTGATGAAGGCCTTTCACCGAAGATTCTTTCAAAAGGCCGAGTCGAAGACCACATCGGCTCATCTTCTCACTGTGCTGCAAGGACGAGGTGAATCCATCAGCGATTTCATGACCAGGTTCAACAAGGAGAGCTTAAAGGTTGAGGATGTGAACGACCTACTCATCATCTCAGCTTTTCAAAACGGCATCCTACCTGGTGCCTTATACAAGGAGATCGTCAAGTACGAGCCTAAAACTGCCTCGGAACTCTGGCGTATAGTGGATCAGTTCACGAAGGCCGACGAAGCTGATAGGAGAAAGCGTGAAACTGACAAGGCCGAACCTTCCGATAAAAAGAAAAGAGAAGAGGATCGAGGGGACCGAGGCCGAGGCTGAGGCCGACGCAGCGCACTCGAAAGGCTACAACGTGGATCTTTAGAGTCCAGGCTCGGGCCACGTAAAGATCCAGAGCAAACTCAGTAGACTCCATTGATAAAGTCGAGGGCCCAGATCTACGAGCTCCATGCCGACATGTTCGAGAAACCACGCCCCATGTCAGGAGGAGCGAAGCGCCGATCTAAAGACAAGTACTGCTCCTTCCATGAGGATCATGGACATGACACAGAAGAGTGCAGGAATCTTATGGCGGACATCGAAAGGGCCTGGTACATGACGAGGTATTCAAAAAGTACCAAGATCGTAGCCGGCGTACCGGCCAGTACGAAGCTCCTCGCCAAAATAAGGGCAAGCGAGGCAGGAAAGGGGGAGGAAATTGTGGCCCTTTAGCCGACAAAAAAAAAACGGACCCCGATGAAGAGGATGCACCGGATTTGATGGAAGTATTGTCACGAGGCCCTCTTTGCACCACAAAGTCCTCCTAAAAAACCCGAAGTCCTACCGACCCCACATAGAGGTGTCAAAAGAAGGCCATGTCTTTTCGAGACCGTACAGCCATTTCACAGATGCGATCTCATAGTCTCACAGCATCACGGCAGATCTCTTTCTCGTAATAAAATACCCTCTGTTGGGATATTATGTTAAGGGGGAACTTGGATTCAATGGTGTTTGATTGGATTCCAAAACCCTCATAGAATATTTCCCTAATTATCTTTGATGATCTAGCTCAAGTTACAATGTATATTTTAATGTATTAGAAGAGCTCACTTGTTAGGGAGCTCTTTATTGAAATGTAACTTTAGAGTGTCTAGGTGAGAGTGCCTTTCTGAAGGAAAGCCAGAGCGGCTCTGAAGGAAAGCCGGAGAGGCTCTGAAGCAAGCGAGCGCTTGAAGCAAAGCCGGAGCGTCTGACCAAAGAAAGGGCCAGAGCGCGCTTTGAAGTTCAAAGCGCCTTCCAGGTCCGAAGCGCGTTTCCAAAGTTCAAAACGCCTTCCAGGTCCAGAGCGCGCTTCCAAAGTTCAAAGCGCCTTCCAAGTCCGAAGCGCGCTTCCAAAGTTCAAAGTGCCTCTCTTCCAGAGCGCGCTTCCAGTCAAAGTGCCTCTCAGAGCCAGAGCGAGCTTCCAGCTTGAGCGAGAGCGTATGACAAGCAGGTGAGAAGCGACAACTGCCAGACCACGTGTCTGCTCAGGATTGCTCAACGGACTGTGATATGTCTAATCGCCGAACTTGCAGGGCTCCACTAGTCAACGGCTATCTTCCTAGGATTGTGCTCTATCAAGGAAGAATTTAAATTCAGATTAGTGTCCCTTACTATAAATAGAAGGCTCAAGCTACATAAAAAGGGAGAGAGCGCAAGCAAACAAAGTAGCAATGATCCACCCTCACTTTAGGGGTGAGGGAGATGCAATAATAATCGATTGAGTAATCGAGTCGAACCACAAGGAATGCTATGGCGTGAAAATTTCAACTAGTAATCTAGCTATCTAACTACTATCCAAGCTACCGAATGTCATGTTTTTGTATTTTCTATAAGCTAATAATCAAATGAAATGACAATTAATCAAGAAACAAACAAGTAACAAACGATTTAAATCAATAAGAGAAAGTATGGTTCCAAATATAATCCGACTTTCACTAGAGAAATAAGTTTTGGAATTTGCAAGGATAAACCGATTTAATCTAATTCATACGGGAATTCTTTATAAGATATACACCAACTCTTTTCTCAAGTAATCAATGTAAGTAGATTAACCTATGACATCTATCTCCGCTAGATCTCAAGATGCACAAATTAACTCCAAATAGCTCAATTAATATCTAGAAACTCCTATTAGCAAGAATTACTAATATGTTGTGATTTGATGCTAAGTGCTATGAATTAAAGCCTACTAAGCATTTAACCAAACACCTTGTATGCACTCAATGATGGCCAATCAATCATGCAATAAAATTAAGTCCCAAACCACAAGACATATGAATTAGAAGGCAAATCCAACTACAATATCCAAAAACCTATTAATCTAGATCATGTCTTCATATATTTGAAACCAAAGGAAATTTAGCTAGACATAATTAAAGGAAATAAACCAGTAGAAAACAATTGAAATCATGCTTAAAAGATAGAGAATTTAAAGAGGAAAAAGAAAATGGTCTTCAATTGCAAATCCAACCAATCTAGCTCCAACAATCTTCAAAATACTAAAAAGGAAAGAGGGAAAATGTTTCTAGGGTTTTAGGATATTAAGAGGTGTAAAAGTTACATCAAAAAGAGAAGAATTTGAGGTTAAATACATTGAAAATCGTGTTTAGGTCGAACCGGGACGAAATGGGACGAACCGGGGCTAAACGGTGCGAACCGGGGGCATTTTCACGCAACCGGCAGTCCATGGCCGGGGCACCGGCGGTCCAGTGACCGCCGGTGACCGCCGGTCTGAACCGCCAGCCTCTCTGTGGTGTTCGGTGGCCTGGGTGCGGTGAACCGGCGGCCCAATGGACCGCCGGTTTGGGTTGCCGGTTTGCCGCCCATCCGTCCTCTCTTGCGCAATGTTTTCGTTTTCGCTCGTTCTCTCTCGTCCGAACTCCGATTCTCGATCCGCTTTTTGCTACGGCTTTCTAACGAACTCCTCTTCAACATGGAATGATCAAAGTTGCCAAATGAGTTCTTCATAAACCTGTAAAAAGACACAAAGAGACTCGAGAGAACGAGGAAAACATAAACGAACATTGAACTAGTGAAAACCTAACTTTATAAATTCAAATTTCACATTCTTAACCCTAGGTTTCACCCTAATTAAGCTCAATTCTTCCTCATTTCTAGCCTCCGATCCTTAGCCACATGAATGCTCTTTCCAATTCTAACAAAAATGGATCGAAAACCGAAAAGAAACGAGAAAAGTACAATGTATGCTACAAGTTAAGAAACCCTAGCATTTCTAACCTTTAAGCACATGAATCAAGACTTAAACACACGCAAAACACAATCAACATGCACATAAAATACATGTTAATAACTTCCCCAAACTTAAGCCATTGTTCGTCCCGAACAATGAAACGAACAATCAAAATACTTAACACGTATGGGATGTGCATTTCAAGTTCATCGATGCCTCATTTCTATTCAAAACCATTTAAACTCAAGGAAATCATCAAGTCAAGCCAAACACTCATGAAATTACTCACTCTCCTAGCATAGAACTCAATCACCTAAGCACATTCGACTCTATACCTCACAAGAAACATGTGTATCACTTGATCACTCAATATATGGAAAAGGTAAGCACTCATCGAAATCATGCAATACATAACTTTGACCATAAGCTTGCCTATCAACTCAAGTTTCTAATACTACAATGCATGCACAAATTAGGATAAAAAAGGTCTTTATTAAGCTTGTAATGTAGGGACATTGGTTAAGGTAGGGAATTTTAGGCTAAGTGGCTTAAATTTACATTCAAGCATCCTTACCCCTTTTCTTCTCCTTTCAAAGTATGAATTTCTTCATCTTCCACCTTATCCAACCCCTTTTTATCAAATGAATTCCAAGATTCTACCAAATATCTAAAGAAACACCCCTTTATGCTCTTATTCTTCTCTTTTTCTAGTAAGAACTTTGTTCTTACATTTTATTTTTTTTTCAATAATTACTTTGTTCTTATTCTTTTCTATTCTAACTTTGAGCTTATAGGAGTGTCCTTTCATTTCAAAATCCATCTCTAGACCATTCACCATCACTACCCATTTTTTCATGACTTTTCAACTTCACCAAGGTTCCCTTAACCATCCTTCACCCCTATCATCCGATTAAGAAGAAAAGGATATATTCAAGGCTCAAAATGGGACGACAATGGTAATGAAAGATAGGTTAGTGTTTAGGGAAATTGGGCTATGCAATGATGACCTAAAATCATCTCCTAATCATGCACACATGTAACATTTATAACAAGAGTATCAAGACAAGTTCTAGTAAAGCAAATGCAATGCAAGATCAAGCTCTCAAGAAAGGATATTACTATGTAAAATGCATAGTTTTAGGCTCAAAATCCTCTCAAGCTTTTTGTCTAGAGCCTAAGTGCCTAAGATCAATCCTTCATGCCATTCAAGTGAAGTAATCTAATCATGCTTGACTTTGACTCGAAAAATTTCAAAATATTTCATCATTTTCATCAATCATCGGCATCTCACTTGAAAACACTAGAGCAAATCAACACGATCATTTCACACTCAAGCATGCAAACATTCATTCACTTAAAATTTTTCCTTTATTAAAAATTTCGCATTCAAAACCACAAACTCATGAAAAATATTTATTTAACCCTAATTCATTCCCAAATACACAAAATAAAACACAAACTTTCAAACAAATTCAAAAACCATCAAACAAATTCATCGAATAACACAATATCCTTCAAAATATCCCACCACTCAAACTCATCACCAAACAAATTCATCTCCCACAATCAACAACCAAACATTTTCTTCCACAATCCAAGCAAACATATCTCAATCAAGTAAACACAATCAAACCACAAGAGTGATATCAAATCACACTTTCAAACCAATCAAGAGAGACAACACCCAACACAAGAAGCAAAGAAGCAAAAACAAAGGAGCAAAAGGCAAGCATAATTAAAAGAATTGACAAGCATAAGAGATAAGTAATTTAAATTCATTATCCTACCCCCCTCCCCCAAACTTATTTTAGAAAATAAATTCTAAAATTAGTTTGAAGGGAAAGATATATAATGAATTTAAATTACACTTACAACTTCTCCAAGCTATTGCGGGGGCTGGCAGTGACGCCTTGGCCAATGTGATACTCCCGGAAGCTCTCAAGGAGTGCTTCTATTCTCTCGCTCCTTTGTGCTTCTTCTAGTTGAGTAAGCCGCTTGGAGGTCACCTCTTGCCTCATCACCGTGACTTGGGCCTCTAAATTCTTGAATCCACCTTCCATGTTGGACATTCGATCCTCAAGAGCATCGAATTTTTCATCATATAGTGGTTCACTTGAACCTTGCTCATTGTCAAAATTCTCCTCCTCCATTTCTTCATCTTCATCATCCCCTCGGTCTCTTTCAACACTTCTTCCATTAAGTGAATATTCAATTCCTTCACCTTGGTTAAAGATCTTTTCTCTCATAATCTGGGTGTGCTCATGGGTATCCATATACCAATTCATCCTCTCATGAAAATCCATGACCAAAATGCTCATAGCATTTGGTAGAGGATAATTTTCATCCTTGGAAATGCGGAAGTAGTAAGGCGGGGAGCTTGAGTGAAGGAATCTTAAGCATCGAAGCTTGACAAAGTCGAGGAGAAAATCGCCTCTCATAGGAGTGTAGCCATTGAGATTAGGTCGAATCTTCCTTGCGATTGGAGTGAGCATGCCTCCAATATTGCATTTTCCAACTTCACCTTTGGCATGCTTCTTCACTTGGTTGAGAAAGAAATCATAAAAACTTATGCTTTTCTTGGTAAGCATAGCATGTAAGATAAACAAATCATCATTTCTCACCGATGTGTTCTCACTCCTTGCCGTGACGGCGTGTGCTATAATCTTCAATACCATTCTCAACACCGGATTCCTAACCTCATTTAACTTTGAGAATCCCGCCTTAAATCCTTCCACCGCATTTGGAACGAGGGTACGCCAAATGGCTTGTACATTGAAATCTCTATCCACTATGCGATCACCACCATGAGGAAAGTTGAAAGCATTATCAATGTGTAGGTAGCTCATCGTGTGCTTCTCTCCAAAGAGTTGAAACTTGATTGATTTGTTGATGCGCATGAATTCTCCATCAAATGTGCTTAGCATCTCTAAAACAATCTTCTCATAAGTCCGCCTATCTTGATTCTCACCATCTATAAGGCTTCCCCAACCAATGTTATTGAAAAGCTCCTTCACATTATCATAGAGACCGAGGGATTCCAAAACTTCCTTGGAAGGGAATCTTTTGACCTCAATTTTCTTCGTAACAAGACTTGCGAAAGCGGCCCTTTCCTCATTGTTGCTCAAGTGTAAATCATTAAGATTCCGGGATCTTTGGATTGTTGCTTGATGTAGTAGACGATGGTCGAGATGAGGAGGAGCCATCTTTCTTTCTCTTATGTGAATAGGTAACCAAGGCCTTAGGAGCCTTTTCTTTTCCTTTAGCTCCTTGATTCCTAAAGAAATGAGACAATCGAAGTAAGATTCAATAATTTAAACCATGAACCTTCACACAACAATCACACATCATCTATCCATTACCCCTCACTTTGGCTTTTATTCATTCAAGAAAATGATTTCAAACAAACTTAGGCCGATGCAAGTGATTTTCCATAACTTCTTCAAGTATGAGCAAGTTTCAAGAGATTCAAATTCCTATGAATGAAATGCATTGCAAAAGAATTCATTGAATTTTCTCTTAATAACCATCAAAAATCAATTATCAACAAATTTTCTCCAATGCATAAAGAGACAAGATTTATAAGATAATTCATGCCCAACATTATCTCTATCATGCTTCCTAAAGAGAATAACCAAGGATTCCAATTCATACCAAATATCACATTTTTCATTCAAGAATTCTTCAAGATTTCAAGAAAAACCCTAGCAAGAATTTCTACTTAATTCATGAATTTACTAAGTAAATCAAGCAAATCGATTCATAGAAACCAAGTAGAAATTCACAAAAGAAAGGATATGAATCTCATTACCTCATTATCTTGAAGAATGTAGAAGAAATTCAAACTTCCACAAAAAAAAATGAATTTTCGTTTTTTAAGCTAATGTGGCTAAAAATGTAAAATTTTTGGTTCAAAATGTGGGTTTTGTGATGGGTAATGGACCTATGGAAGGATTTAGCTTGATTCCAAGTAATTTGAGAGTAATTGAAGCAAAAAAAATGAAGATGGGGAGAGAAATGAGATGAGTTTTAGAGTGAGTGGTGTGAGGTGTAACATCTTGCAAAAGGAAGAAAAATAGGTATAGGGGGGAAAGGAAGGGGGACCGGCGGTCCAAGTGCCATGACCGGCGACCCACTAGACCGCCGGTGTGAACCGCCGAACAAGACAGAGGCGCCTGGCGACCCACAGCTCCAAAACCGGCTACCCATTGGACCACCGGTGTGGGCCGCCGGTTGCTCCCGAGCCACACTTCATTTGGGCTGTTTTTCGGCCCTTCCAACTGGAGGGGCTGATTCCCGACCCTCAATCGAGACCCCCTAAACATATTTTTATATTTTTCTAATTTTTTAATTTTTAATTTTTCTATTTTTTATGGTTTTTTTCGAAATGAAACGAAAAATGAAACAAACGACTAAAAAAAAAATCGAAAATGAAATAAAAACTAAAGAAAACGAAAAGGAAAGGATACGTGTTGAGGTGTCTCTCAACTAGCGCTTTGTTTAATGTCGTTAGCTCGACATTACCTCCAAAATCAAGGGTCGTTGAGGTAGAAAACCGACTCCTCACGAGTCCTCTCCGGCTTGAAGTAAGGCTTGAGACGATGACCATTGGCAATAAATTTGGAACCATCTTCCTTCAAGAGCTCAAAGGTGCCATTTTTGTTAGCCTTGTATATCACATAAGGCCCGGTCCATCGAGACTTGAGTTTTCCCGAAAAAAGACGAAGTCTAGAATTAAAGAGCAACACCTCATCTCCCGGACCAAGTTCCTTCCTTCGAATGCCCATATCATGGAATTTCTTTGCTCTTTCCTTATAAATTCTAGAATTCTCATAAGCCTCGTTTCTCCATTCCTCCAACTCAACAAGATGATCAATGTGACTATATCCGGCTCCTTTGAAATCAAAGTTGATAGCTCGAGTAGCCCAATATGCTTGATGCTCGATTTCTAAAGGTAAATGACAAGACTTCCCAAATACAAGTTGAAAAAGTGACATACCAATGGGAGTCTTGTACGACGTCCTATAAGCCCACAATGCATCATCGAGTTTGTTGGCCCAATCCTTCCTAGTGTTCACCGTTTTCTCCAAGATTTGCTTTATTTCCCGGTTTGCAAGCTCGGCTTGACCATTGGCTTGAGGATGATAGGGTGAAGTGATCTTATGCTTCACTCCATACTTGGCAAGCACATTTCCTAGCCATTTGTTGTTAAAATGGGACCCCCCATCGCTACGCAATGCTCTCGGAGTGCCAAACCGAGTCAAGATGTTCTTCTTGAGAAACTTGATCACCACTTTTGCATCATTTGTCGAGGTTGGAATGGCCTCGACCCATCTCGACACATACTCGATGGCAAGGAGAATATAGGAAAATCCACACGAAGTTGGAAAAGGGCCCATAAAGTCAATTCCCCACACATCGAACAACTCTACCTCAATCATCACATTTTGAGGCATCTCATCTCTCTTAGAGATGTTTCCTATCCTTTGGCAACGATCACACGTCTTGACATATGCTTGACAATCCTTAAATATCGAAGGCTAATAAAAACCACTTTGAAAAATCTTCATGGCCGTTCTATTTGATCCGAAATGTCCACCACTTGGTCCATTGTGGCACTCCTTGATGATCTTTTGCCAATCAATCTCCATAACGCATCTCCGAATCACACCATCGGCACATCTTCTCCACAAATGAGGATCACTCCAATAATAGAAATTCACTTCACGGAGAAACTTCTTCTTAGCGTAATCCGTAGTGAGGTTTGGAGGCAACTACATGAAGAACCAAGTAATTTGCATAATCCGCAAACCAACACTTATGAATCTTCAAAGCAAAGATAGTTAAACAAAAGAGCTTTTCATTGGGAAAACACTCACCAATTTCCCACTTGCCATCATTACCTTCAATTGGATCTTCAAGACGAGATAGATGAGCCACTATGACATTCTCACAACCTTTTCGATCACGAATCTCAACATCGAACTCTTGTAGAAGAAGAATCCAATGAATAAGGCGAGGTTTAGCATCCTTCTTGGCCATGAGTTGACTAATAGCCGTGTGATCCGAATATACAACGGTTTTGTTTCCAACAAGATAAGCTCGAAACTTATCAAATGCAAAGACAATAGCCAAGAATTCTCGTTCCGTGGTTGTGTAGTTTCTTTGGGCCGGATCCAAGGTCTTACTAGCATAATGAATAACTTGAAATACCTTGTCCCGGATTTGGCCTAACACAACTCCCAACGCCCAATCACTAGCATCACACATTAATATGAAAGGGTCACTCCAACATGGGGTAATCAAGACGGGAGTTGATATCAAAGCCTTCTTTAGAGTCTCAAATGCTTTCAAACACTTGTCATCAAACTCAAATTTAGCATCCTTCTCCAAAAGAGAACATAGAGGTTTTGTGATCTTTGAGAAATCCCTTATGAATCTTCGATAAAACCCGGCATGACCAAGAAAACTCCGAATGGATTTCACATTAGTTGGTGGAGGTAGCTTCTCAATGGCAATGATCTTAGCTCTATCCACTTCCAATCCATCATAGGAGATCTTATGACCAAGCACAATTCCATCCTTGACCATGAAGTGACACTTTTCCCAATTGAGTACTAAAGACTTCTCTTCACATCTTTGCAACACAATAGAGAGGTTGTCTAGGCATGCATCAAAACTCGAGCCAAACACCGAAAAGTCATCCATAAACACTTCCATTATGTTTTCAATAAGACCATCAAAAATCGACATCATGCACCTTTGAAATGTAGCCGGGGCGTTGCACAAACTAAAAGGCATCCTCCGAAATGCAAACACTCCATAAGGACAAGTAAACGCCGTCTTGTGTTGGTCTTCGGGGGCTATCATGATTTGATTGTACCCCGAATACCCATCAAGGAAGCAATAATACTCGTACCCGGCCAATCTATCCAACATTTGGTCGATAAAAGGAAGAGGAAAATGATCCTTCCTTGTGGCCGCATTCAACGCCCTATAGTCGATGCAAACACGTCATCCGGTGGCCAATCTTGTAGCAATCATCTCATTCTTCTCATTGGTGATCACGGTCATTCCACCCTTCTTTGGGACAACTTGTGTTGGACTAACCCATCACTGTCGGAGATTGCATATATCATCCTCACATCTAACAACTTCAAGACCTCTTTCCGAACAACTTCTTGCAACACGGGGTTTAATCTCCTTTGAGGTTGAACCTTAGGACGAAAACCATCTTCCATCAATATTCTATGCATACACACCGATGGACAAATCCCCTTTATATCATCAATGGTCCAACCAATCACATTCTTATACCTTCTAAGCACCCTCAACAATTTATCAACTTCGGATGTAGAAAGATGTTTTGATATGATAACCGGAAAGGAGTCTTTATCACCAAGGAAAGCACACCTTAAGTGATCCGGAAGAGGTTTCAACTCATGTCTTGAATGAGGAGTATTTGGAGATGATTTCTCTTGAGTTGAACTTCTAACTTCCCCCGGTTTGTTGATATCAAGGTACTTCACTTCATCTTTTGGAGAGCCTTGGTTGGCATCCATCCGTGCAAGTGATTCAAGGAGATCATCACAAGCATCCTCCAAGTCGGAATAGGTATAGATAGAATTGGAGATGACATGTTCCACTGGATCCTTAGCCATAGATGTAGGCAAGGTAATGATCATCTTACATTCTTTGACTTGAGAATCATCGATCTTCTTCATAGCATCGAATATGGAAAGGGTGAGGGATTCATCATTACTCTAAAAGTGAGATTTTCCTCTTGTACATCAATAAGAGCCTGTCCCGTTGCAAGAAATGGTCGACCAAGGATGAGAGGCATGTTCTTGTCCTCCGGCATATCTAGAACCACAAAGTCGACCGGGAATATGAAATCTTCAACTTTCACAAGGACATCCTCTACTACTCCATTTGCATAAGTGATAGATCTATCCGCCATTTGGAGAGCTATGGCTACAGGTTTGATGTTACCTATTTCCAATCTCTTAAAAATGGATAGAGGCATTAGATTTATACTAGCTCCCAAATCACACAAAACATTTCCAAATTTTGAACCACCAATCAAACAAGCTATTGTGAACTTCCGGGATCCTTTTGCTTTGAAGGCATGTCCTTCTTTTGCAAGATTGCACTACATTCCTCCGACAAGTTTATAGTCTCAAATTGACCAAACTTCCTTTTGTTGGCAACGGCCTCTTTAAAAAACATAGCATAACTAGGCATATCCCTCAATGCATCAAGTAGAGGGATGTTGAGATGTACCTTGTTGAAAATCTCTAAAAATATCTTCATCTTCTCATCCACCTTTGCCTTGGCCAAATGATGAGGGAAATGAGCTCTAGTGATCACATCTTTGGTAGGAATAGGTGCGTCTACCAAATCATCCTCTTGAAATCTTTCTTGAAGAGTGACTTTCTTTGAACCTTCATCCTTTGCACATGAAGCTTGAACCTCTTTTGATGATTTCTCTTCATGTTTTGAGGTTTCTTCTTCATAAGGAATTTCTTCAACAAGAACTTCTTCCTTCCCACTTCCGGATGCAACATGGTTCTCATACCCTTTTCCACTTCTCAACATGATAGCATTGCATCCTTTAGGGTTCACTTCCGTATTACTTGGAAACTTGCCCGGAGTATGTTGAGTGGTAGCATGATTTGCCATTTGACTTAGTTGCCCTTCCAACATCTTCACTTGTTTAGACAATGAAGTTATATTATTCTCCAAGGTAGTCACCTTTTGTCCGGTTTGTTAGATGAAAGTGCTTTGTTGATTCGCCATTTGAGTTTGTTGGTTGGCCATGTTATTTTGTTGAGTAGCCATTTGTCCTTGATTTGCAACAAGTTGTTGAAGCAATTGCTCCATAGAAGAAGGTGTCTTCCTTTGCTCTTCAACATTCCCTTGAGAAGTAGAGAATCCCGGTGGTGGATTTTGGGCATTATTTGGATTCCCATAGGATAAGTTGGGATGAAGACGATTGTTGGGATGATAGGCGAAGTTCCCTCTTGAGTTCCATAAGAATGGCCTCCTTGATAGTTCCCTTGAGCGTTTCCTTGAAACCCTTGCCTATAGTTCCCATAACTCCTTTGATTCACAAAATTTGCATCCTCAATCATCTCGGATTCTAACATCTCTTGAGATTGAACAACTTTGAGTTGAGCTTGTGCTTCATCATACTTCTTCTTCATAGTGGCCAATTCATTTGCCATGACTTCATATTTCTCATCAACAATAGAAGAAACTTTCCTCGGATGAGCCCTTTCCATTGGCCATTGATAGCTATTAGCCGCCATTTCTTCGATTATCCTCAAAGCTTCCCTTGCATTCCGGTTCACCAAACATCCTCCGGAAGTCGCATCC
The DNA here is from genome assembly GCA_001642375.2 of Mentha longifolia. Lineage (NCBI taxonomy): Eukaryota > Viridiplantae > Streptophyta > Magnoliopsida > Lamiales > Lamiaceae > Mentha > Mentha longifolia. The sequence continues at coordinate 8,110,042 of CM038119.1, forward strand.
ACTATGCTCCTTGTGTGAGGTGTCAAACCACTATAAAAATTAGTGATTTGTTGACCCTCATTGAAACCATGTTGGGGATACTTCCTCAAGAGCTCCCTATAACATTCCCAAGCTTCAAACAATGATTCATCTCCTTGTTGAGAAAAGTGCGATATTTCGGATATAAGCTTTTGCGCCTTGGACAGAGGAAAGTATTTGTTGAGAAACGCCTTGCATAGCTCATCCCATGTGTGAATATCCGCCTTATTCAAACTCTTATACCAATCTTTGGCTCGATCTCTCAATGAGAAGCCAAATATCCTCATCCTAATTGCATCGTTGGAGACACCATTGAGCTTCACGGTGTCACACATATCTAAGAATGTGCTAAGGTGAGTGTTTGGGTCTTCCATAGGTGATCCCCCAAATTGCTCACTCTTTATCATTTGAATAAGCCCGGATTTTAACTCAAAGTTGTTAGCATTTATCGTTCCCCATTCACCTCCTTGAAATTGTTGAGTAGGAGGCTCGAACATTTGGTTGAGTGGAGGTTGTTGTACCTCATTAGCTCTCCTCTCTTGATCTTCCTTCCAAGCATGAAATTCTTCCATCTCTCTCATAAGAGTTTCCATGTTTTGATTATTGCCTTCCATAGCTTCTTCTTCAATAAAATTCCGTCTTCTATGTCTTCTTTCAAAATGCAAGATCAAAGGTTGAACAAGTCTTCCCTTGGACCTTGTGTGCATAAACCTACAAAACAAAAATCAAAAGAAACAAATGCTTGAATTAGTAACTCAATAACCAAATCGACTATTGAAACTTAAACTAAACATTCCCCGGCAACGGCGCCAAAAATTGATCCACCCTCACTTTAGGGGTGAGGGAGATGCAATAATAATCGATTGAGTAATCGAGTCGAACCACAAGGAATGCTATGGCGTGAAAATTTCAACTAGTAATCTAGCTATCTAACTACTATCCAAGCTACCGAATGTCATGTTTTTGTATTTTCTATAAGCTAATAATCAAATGAAATGACAATTAATCAAGAAACAAACAAGTAACAAACGATTTAAATCAATAAGAGAAAGTATGGTTCCAAATATAATCCGACTTTCACTAGAGAAATAAGTTTTGGAATTTGCAAGGATAAACCGATTTAATCTAATTCATACGGGAATTCTTTATAAGATATACACCAACTCTTTTCTCAAGTAATCAATGTAAGTAGATTAACCTATGACATCTATCTCCGCTAGATCTCAAGATGCACAAATTAACTCCAAATAGCTCAATTAATATCTAGAAACTCCTATTAGCAAGAATTACTAATATGTTGTGATTTGATGCTAAGTGCTATGAATTAAAGCCTACTAAGCATTTAACCAAACACATTGTATGCACTCAATGATGGCCAATCAATCATGCAATAAAATTAAGTCCCAAACCACAAGACATATGAATTAGAAGACAAATCCAACTACAATATCCAAAAACCTATTAATCTAGATCATGTCTTCATATATTTGAAACCAAAGGAAATTTAGCTAGACATAATTAAAGGAAATAAACCATAGAAAACAATTGAAATCATGCTTAAAAGATAGAGAATTTAAAGAGGAAAAAGAAAATGGTCTTCAATTGCAAATCCAACCAATGTAGCTCCAACAATCTTCAAATACTAAAAAGGAAAGAGGGAAAATGTTTCTAGGGTTTTAGGATATTAAGAGGTGTAAAAGTTACATAAAAAAGGGAAGAATTTGGGGTTAAATACATTGAAAATCGTGTTTGGGTCGAACCGGGACGAAATGGGACGAACCGGATCTCAACCTTCTAGTTTATCCATAAGGCTTCAACTTCTATATCCATAAGCCTTAGAGAGAAATCCTAGCCTTCTACATTATGCCTCATTGTAAAAGGATTTCTCATTAGTTGGAAACTATACGAACCCAAACCCAAACCAAGTTTGAGAGTTTAGTTTGTAAAGGTTGTAAGGCTCGTGAGTGCCTATCGTATAAACTCACATAGGCTCGTGAGTGTCGATCGTATAAACTCACATAGGCTCTTGGGTGCCCGTTGTAAACCCCAAGCTTTGAGTGAAGTTCATCACCGAGTGAATGTGGTAAGAGTGGATGTAGGAGCGTAACCTCCGAACCACTATAACTCTTGTGTTATGCGCTTTACATTCTTTATGCTTTGATTATTCATAACACACACTCACGCTCTAAGTGATAAACTGTTTTAAGTGCAAGATAACTAAAGCTAGTATAATAGCTCACCACATTCCGCACCGCACCACTCGCCTAGCAAAAAGCTTTGAAAGCGTGAAACACTTTCAAAGCGTTCACGCTTCGCAAGAGGCCGAAAAATCGAAGAGAAGTTAAACACTTCTCCACACACGTATTCACCCCCCTCTACGTGTGTGACTCGCTACTTTCGGGACCAACAAGTGGTATCAGAGCAGGGGTTCTAACTGACCTCTGTTTCTAAATACTGGTAGCGCGAAAGCGCTATAGTAAGGATACCTGAACTGATCTTTCTAAGGATCTTGCATTCAAAACCTCACTCACTGCATACTGCATTTGCTAACAGATCTTCTAGTATTTTTACAGTGATGCTTCCTCAGTACTCAGTTGAAGATTTCTCCACATGGAAATTTCGCGTGGAATCGCATCTCAACTCAGTTCATAGCCGCATGTGGGAAGTGATGGAGCGTGGTCCCATCACTGGGCTAGAGCGTTTGGATAATATTGCCCGCAACATTATTCAAATAACCGTCTCCGACGCTTACCTACCTCGCATCATGAAGTGCAGATCCGCCAAGGAGATGTGGGAGACTCTAGGCTCGCTTGCCTAAGGCTCGGAGAAGATCCAGGAGCAGAGGCTTTCAGCACTCTTGCAAGAATTCAACGATCTTGCAATGAGGAGGAATGAAAGGATTGAAGCGTTTGAGACCCATGTCTTGAACCTCCTTGAAGCCGTGAGCTCGCTTGGAAAGAATCTCTCCCACGAGGAAGTCAACAAGAAGATCATCCGCGCTCTTGACGGGAAGTGGCAAAATATAAAAGAAATATTTTTGTCCACCAAGGATCTTGAAGCGTTGTCTCCGGAAACGCTATTTTCCGAACTTAAAGCGATTGAGTTCGATTTGGAAGAGCGACCGGGAATAGCTCAACTTTCCCACTCTCAAGTCAAGCTAGAGAAGTTCAAAGCGCGTGAAGAAAGTACATCCAACGCTTTGGCTGCAAGAGCGTCAACGAAGCGTCCCTCTCAAAGCGTGAGCGTCTTCCTCGACGCTTTCACTCACACAGACTCTGACGATGATGATCAGACAAGTTTGTGAAACAGAGTTGGAGATCGTTTTCTATTACTGCCTTCCTAAGAATATATCAAAACCTTGCAAGCAGTATATGCAGAATATGGAGAATGTCTTGCTGATTGTTGGGATATCAAGTTAAGGGGGAACCATCAGCTCGAGAGGAAATTCTCCTAAAGCGTCTACCTGGATGTGCTTCAGCATTTCTAGATTCTCTTACGCTCCGAAGATACCCCGCCTCAACCCTCAGCAATGCAGTGATCTGCCTTCCGTGGAGCTTTCAAGTGGTATCAAATTATTGTGGCTTTTGATGATACCAAAAAGGGGAAAAGATGGGAATAAAAAATACCATCTCATAGTGAGGGGGAAGGAGCGAGGAAGCTTTGAAGAACGTGAAGATTTGAGTGATGTTCAAGTGGAAAAGAAAATCCTTGACATCCAAAGTGCCTATCTCACCGCTCGTATGTTTATATGATGTTTTATTTCTAAAGCATTTTATTCATTTTTCATTCGGGTTTTGACATCATCAAAAAGGGGGAAATTGTTGGGATATTATGTTAAGGGGAACTTGGATTCAATTGTGTTTTGATTGGATTCCAAAACCCTCATAGAATATTTCCCTAATTATCTTTGATGATCTAGCTCAAGTTACAATGTATATTTTAATGTATTAGAAGAGCTCACTTGTTAGGGAGCTCTTTATTGAAATGTAACTTTAGAGTGTCTAGGTGAGAGAGCGGCTCTGAAGCAAAGCCGGAGCGCCTGACCAAAGAAAGGGCCAGAGCGCGCTTTAAAGTTCAAAGCGCCTTCCAGGTCCGAAGCGCGTTTCCAAAGTTCAAAACGCCTTCCAGGTCCAGAGCGCGCTTCCAAAGTTCAAAGCGCCTTCCAAGTCCGAAGTGCGCTTCCAAAGTTCAAAGCGCCTCTCTTCCAGAGCGTGCTTCCAGCCAAAGCGCCTCTCAGGGCCAGAGCGAGCTTCCAGCTTGAGCGAGAGCGTCTGACAAACAGGTGAGAAGCGACAACTGCCAGGCCACATGTCCGTTCAGGATTGCTCAACGGACTGTGATATGTCTAATCGCCGAACTTGCAGGGCTCCACTAGTCAACGGCTATCTTCATAGGATTGTGCTCTATCAAGGAAGAATTCAAATTCAGATTAGACAAGCAAGGAACACGCACTCTATCTCTCCAACGGATAGATTAGTGTCCCTTACTATAAATAGAAGGTTCAAGCTACATAAAAAGGGAGAGAGCGCAAGCAAACAAAGTAGCAACCATCCTACATCTCTCCCAAGAAGATCTACGGATCTCAACCTTCTAGTTTATCCATAAGGCTTCAACTTCTATATCCATAAGCCTTAGAGAGAAATCCTAGCCTTCTACATTATGCTTCATTATAAAAGGATTTCTCATTAGTTGGAAACTATACGAACCCAAACCCAAACCAAGTTTGAGAGTTTAGTTTGTAAAGGTTGTAAGGCTCGTGAGTGCCTATCGTATAAACTCACATAGGCTCTTGGGTGCCCGTTGTAAACCCCAAGCTTTGAGTGAAGTTCATCACCGAGTGAAGGTGGTAAGAGTGGATGTAAGAGCATAACCTCCGAACCACTATAACTCTTGTGTTATGCGCTTTACATTCTTTATGCTTTAATTATTCATAACACACACTCACGCTCTAAGTGATAAACTGTTTTAAGTGCAAGATAACTAAAGCGAGTATAATAGCTCACCACATTCCGCACCGCACCACTCGCCTAGCAAGAACCTTTATAAGCGTGAAACACTTTCAAAGCGTTCACGCTTCGCAAGATGCCAAAAATCGAAGAGAAGTTAAACACTTCTCCACACACGTATTCACCTCCCTCTACGTGTGTGACTCGCTACTTTCGGGACCAACACCCTCTCAAGGATTATATAATACCCTTTCGAGGATGATATAAACCCAAATTGGGGAAAACTACAAACGCGCGTGAGGGGACCACCCCTATCGACATTTCTCGACAAATAAGGAACCTATTTATACCTTCGTTTTATTACAAGGATGATCTACCTTCATTTCATATGAGGACGAACTACCTTCATTTTATTATGAGGATGAGCTATGTACTTTTACTGTAGTATATTACAAGAAGAATTGTGAGTTATACCCTTATGAGGATGTACGCTCACAAATAAAACTTTAATTTTTTCAAAGGAGAAGAAACACAATGATTACATACAATAGGACGAAGAGGAGCCCGGAGGCTGACTAAAGCTAAGCCAATCTCTAGCAAAGTCTCTATTAGCATTTAAGAGATCATCTATACTAATCCTGCCCCTACATCTACTTCGTCCTCGTGCTACTCGACCTTGGCCAGTTTGAAAACTTCGACTTCGGCCTCATTCAGTCGACAACCGCCGTTCTCAATCCAAGAACTCCCGAGAATGACAATGAACGATCCTCAAACTGGAACCGGGATTGGATGAACTCGAAGGCCCAACATCCGAGGAAACAAGTTGATGTAGTCTTGGACGACAAGCAACAATCATCTTATACATGCCAGCTAATCGCTTCAGTTCATCCACTTATTCCCGAAGCTGCTAGGAGCTCACTCAGTATTGCTGTTTGTAACTGGAGCATCGAGTTATGAGCTCTTTTACCTTCCCTTCAACTTCGGAGATGGCCATTCCACCACCTCAGCGGATAATCGCCTCGTATTTCGCATGTTCCTGGACGACCTGCTCGGCCTCTTCCTTTGAGATCTCCAGCTTCTCTTCCAGCTCAAGAAACTGAGCTTGCAGCTCGTCATATTTCTCTTGTGCTGCAGTAAGCTTCACCTCGGCCTCAGTCTCGACATGGCCAACTCTACCTCTCCAGTGCAAGACTTTGGTTTCTTTCGCCTCGAGGGCTTGAGTTAATTGTTTGATTTGCTCAAGCCATGGAGATACATCAAATAACTCGGGAGAACACACAAAGGCAAGAAAATTTTCAATAAAATTGAATTTTGTTTATTCAAAGCCTTCACAGCATGATCAAAAGCGACATCCTACCGATGCTGTAGTACATATGATCTACAAAAAAAAAAAGAAAAAAAAAAGGGGGAAGAGGATCAACTGACCCTTCCAGAGGCCTCTTCCTCCTGCTGAGGCCCCTCTTGCTCGACCTCGGTGTTCTCCGGCTCGCCATTCACCGGTTTGACTACCTCGGCATCTTGCCCCTTGGCCTGGTCGCCTAGGCTGGTGATCACAGCCTCAAGCATGGCATCCTTATCCACCGGGCAAGCTCGGATAGCCTCGGCAGTCAGTAACGTGGACGAGGAGGCGAGACTCTCCAACACAGGGAAGGCCATCATCCCCTCCGACAAGGCCTTCGCATAGGCACGAAGCAGGGCCTCATCCGAAGTCACTTCGTACCCATACTTGGACTTCTCCAAGTTCGGGTAATCCGCGGCGATCTCGTCGATAATGTCTGACGCCATGGTAGTGTTCAGAACGGTGGCCAGCTCGTTCGCCAGCTCGGAGAACTTCCCTGACAGGAATAACCTCTCTGCGAAAGCGCGGAGTACTTACCCCTGCGACGCCGCCGCTTCGGCCTCCCGGTGCTTTGACGCCTCCTACCTCGGCCCTCATCGAGGCTGCCTCAGCCTTCACAGAGGCCACTTCAGCCTTCAGCGAGGCCACCTTGTCATTCGCCGCTTTTGCTGCCTCTAGCGCTACGGCCTCCCTCCTCTCCGCCTCCTGGGCCCTTGCCTCGACCGCGACCACTTTATTGACAAGATCATCCTTATCCTTCTCTAACTCCCGGGCGACCCGGGCCAGCTTATGATATTGAACGACCCCATTATTGAGGAAGTTTGTCAGCTCCGCGGCCACGTACTCAGCCCCCTGCGATAACATTAGTCAGCATTATTTAAGGCAGTAAGAGTTAACATAATGCACACGGAGGATAGAGCGTAATACCTCAGAAATGGCTGACGTCGAGCCGCCACTTGGTCAGATGGCTGACCACTAATAATGGTACCTTCCTTCTCTTCGAAGGGTACAACAACTACTCGCACCTCCTTGCTTCGACGCGTGGTGGAGCGAGGCGGTGGAGAGCCCAACTGTGGAGAGCCCGCCGGTGGAGAGCCCAACACATCCACGGTCCTCTCTAAAGAGGCCGCGGACATTATCTTCTCCGCCTCCATAGCAGACCTCGGCCTCTTCTTCTTGTTCCCGCCGAAGTTCACTGCAACGAAGCAAAGAACGGATTAAAACAAGAAAAATAAGACAAAAGAAGAAGATGCACAAGACACAAAGTAGGGCCTCACCCTTCACCGGATCTACCATTGTAGTGGGATCATAAGGGCTCAGCCCCACCATGGCAAGCTCGGCCTCGCTATACTCTTCGGAGACGACGCCGAACTCTCCCAAAGTTTCCTCAAGCTCACCAAATGTATCTTCGGTGCCTTGGTCTTCTAACTTCTCCGTTTTCCAGGCGAATTGGGAGACCTTTTCACATCGGCAGAAGAAAAATTTCTTCTGCCAGTTTGCAATTTTTATTTTTGTCTTGACTCTAAAGCCGAGATGAGGGGATAGGTAATACCACCCTGAACTAGGTTTAAACTGAAAAACCTAAGGATCATCCCTAGGGTAAGTGGAAAATTGAGACGACCGACTACGATGCCGAGGCCAGTTAATTGCTTAAAGGAGTTCGACATAATTTGCCCTAAGGCAATGCTGAACTTCCATTGCAATTCAGCGTATACGGGCGGAAGGGGAAGACAAAGACCACAACCAGTCCTCGTAAACGGTGAAAAACCCTACCGGAGGCGCACAAGCCCTATCCTCCGGATGAGGAACGACAAGAAGAACAGAGTTTGGAAATAATTTTTTTTGGCAATTTTTTGGATTGAGGAGGCATCTAGACTCGATGCAAAATCAGAAACCCCACCGGACTTTTCTACGGCAGGAAAAACAACCCTATATGCCCTAGGAATGGAGGAATCAATGGTGAAACACTCTGTATCTACGTAGGGCGACTGACTTGATGTCGCCGACGGAGATAGCGACACGGACTCCTCACGGCCTTCGTCGCCGTGAGACTGACTGACAAGAGAAGAGGAAGCCATGGATGAATGACTTACTTGTGTTTGAGGACTTGGAACCGGAGCTCTCTACAACAATAACGTTGGAAGTTCCGACGGTGGTGAGCGGCGGCGATGGAAATGATAGAAACTCGAAAAACTTTTTGAAATTTTGGAAAAAGTGATGAAATGGCGTATCAAGGAAGTTATATTCCTATTTTGCCTTTTCACTTTCCCCCCCTGTCACAACCGCGCCCCTACTTTATTGGGAACCCAATCGTTGCATTTATTAAAAATAATTGACACATCCCGTGTTCATCTTCGATGGGACGGTACGCATTTGACTTCGTCAAATTTATTTTTTGACGAGGCAAGGCACATTTCCTCTACCTCATCTTCGACGGGGCGATACGCATTTGACTTCGTCAAATTTATTTTTTGATGAGGCAAGGCACATTTTCTCTACCTCGTCTTCGACGGGGCGATACGCATTTGACTTCGTCGCATTTATTTTTGACGAGGCAAGATACTTTTCTTCTACACTACTCCTAACTCAGCTATTCCCCCTACATCACATCCTTATTTCTACACCTTTTTTTTAGGGGGGGGGGATGTGATAGGATATGGCCCAACTACTAGGCCCAAGCATCAAGCCCAATATAAATAGGGCCCCGATATTAAGCTCGGCCTACGCAAGTTCGGCCCAAGCAAGGAAGACTTCTTGATACTACAACTCAAACTCCAATAGAGATGTAGAAGACTTGGATGTCTACCCTAAAGATCGAGATAAGCTCAAAGAGTCCTTATAGGAATAGACTTTGTATTAAGGTCGAACTCCATATGATCATCTATAAATAGGGGTTAGAAGAGAATGAGAAGGGAGAACAATCTTGTAATCAATACTCATATTACTCAATAAAGATCCATACTCTTACTCCGTGGAGTAGATCTATTCTAATAGATCGAACCACGTTATTTCTTGTGTCCTTTTACAATCTCGTTACGCTCATTAAATACCCTACGAAAACTAGATCGATCATATGTATATATATATATATGTGTGTGGGAGATCACATACAAAAGTCACAATCCGTAAGAAATAGGAAGCAATCTGATCCGTTTATTTTTAAAGATCTACGGTCATTTATCATTTTAGTATTGGAATTAAAATCAACTTTTAAAAATAACGGAGGGTTAATATTGTATTTTACATTAATTATATATGGACGGTTATCCCTATATTTAAGGGATTAGTTTCTGTTTTTTTACGAATCTATCTCTCTCTTTTTTTCATATTATTTAGGAATATGTTGTCAATTGACTCAAACAAAAAAGGAATATATTGTCAATTTACATTTATATAGTTATCGTATTTCATGTTTGCTTTAATGTTTCGTATGCTATCACATATATCCAATAACAATCAATAATGCATTTTATTTCACTTTATAATCTTTATAATACATTTAGGCAGTGATCGATCATGTTTTCGCAAGATAGTTAATGCACGAAAACATGAGATTTAACGAACACGAAAGTAAACAGAACACAAGGGATTTACGTGGTTCGATCTATTGGAATAGATCTACGTCCACGGGCGGAAAGAGTATAGATCTTTATTGCTTGTGTGAGTAGTGATTACAAGATTGTTCTCCCTTTCAATCTATTCTAAACCCCTATTTATAAGTATCTACACATGGAATTCGACTAGGTTTACAAGTCTTTTCCTATTAGGACTCTTTGGCTTGATCTCCTCCTTTACTGGATAAACACCGAGCTTCTATATCTCTTGGAGCTTGAATTGTAGTCGATGTAGGAGTTGCCTTGGTGTAGAAGTCTCTTTGAAGTAGGTTGTAGCTGACTGGGCCGAGCTGCATAGGGCTTTAGTTGGGCCGAGCTGCATTGGCCGAGCTTAACTGTCGGGGCCCAATTATATTGGGCTCAATGCTTGGGCCTAGTAGCTAGGCCATATCCTATCACATCCCCCCCCAAAAAGATATAGAAGTGAGGCTGTGACTCGGGGTAGAAAGTTGAAGTAGGGGTGGTTAAAGTGATTAGAGGAAAAAGTGAATAACGCCTCGTTAAGACGAGGGAGAAGTAATACCGCCTCATTAAGACGAGGGAGAATAATACCGCTCGTTAAGAGAGGGAGAAATAATACCGCCTCGTTAAGATAAAGTCGGTAAAAAATTTGCATTGCCCCTTCGAAAATTGGATTTCGACGAAGTCGGAATGCTTGCCACCTCGTTAAGACGAGGTGGGTATGAATTTTGCATTGCCCCCTCGGAAATTAGATTTCGACGAAGTCGAAATGCTTGCCACCTCGTTAAGACAAGGTGGGAATAAATTTGCATTGCCCCTTCAGAAGTTAAGTTTCGACGAAGTCGGAATGCGTACCGTCTCGTTAGGATGAGGTCGAACGAAATTTCGCATTGCCCCTTCGGAAATTAAATTTCGATGAAGTCGGAATGCGTATCGCCTCGTTAGGACGAGGTCGAACGAAATTTCGCATTGCCCCTTCGGAAATTAAATTTCGACGAAGTCGGAATGCGTATCGCCTCGTTAGGACGAGGTCGAACGAAATTTCGCATTGCCCCTTCGGAAATTAAATTTCAACGAAGTCGGAATGCGTACTGCCTCGTTAGGACGAGGTCAAATGAAATTTCGCATTGCCCCTTCGGAAATTAAATTTCGACGAAGTCGGAATGCGTATCGCCTCGTTAGGACGAGGTCGAACGAAATTTCGCATTGCCCCTTCAGAAATTAAATTTCGACAAAGTCGGAATGCGTATCGCCTCGTTAGGACAAGGTCGAACAAAATTTCGCATTGCCCCTTCAAAAATTAAATTTTGACGAAGTCGGAATGCGTATCGCCTCGTTAGGACGAGGTCGAACGAAAAGTTGGAGTGTTAGAGTTGGAGTGAAAAGGCGGAAAGTTACTAAAACTTCTTTTAGACGCCACAACAATTTCATTTTGAAATTTTGAAACCCTAAAAATTTTCGGCACTCCATCTTCTACATTCTCACTTGCAAAGTCGCCGTTGGTGTTATACCAGAACCCAGTGAAAGTAAGTTTCCATGGCTTCTGCTTCTTTTAATTGCGAATCAAGCGGTAGTAGTAGTCAAGATTTTGGCAAAAGGTCTACGTCGCCGCCGGTATCACATTCGCCGGAAAATATAAGTGTAGATGTATATACTGTAGAGTCGGACGTTTCCGCAAAATGTAGGGTAGTTTTTGCTTCTCCCTTTAATTCAGTTGGAACAGTCTCCAAATTCCCTTCAACTCTAGATTCATCCGCAATGTTGAAGATTACGAGAAATTATTTATTTCCTGATTGGATAGAGATGTTAGTTCCTCGGCCGGAGGATAGGGCATCCAACCCTCCGGTTGGCTTCGTAACTATCTACGAAGATTGCTTAAGCCATGGTCTTCGTCTTCCCCTCCCCCCTATTTTTGCCGATCTTCTTCGGAAGTTCGGCATTCCTTTAGCTCAAATAACGCCGAACTCGTTTAGGCAGCTTACTACTTTAGGCATACTTAGTAGTCGTCACGGGGTCAGCCTGTCAGTAGAGCTGATCCTGAAATATTTTCAATTTAATTCCTACAATGGGTGGTACTATTTGACACCCCGTCTTGGCTTTCGAGTGAAGACGAAGTCAAAAATCCCGAACTGGCAGTTGAAGTTCTTTTTCTGTCGGTTCGGTGAGGTCCCACATTTCGTCTGGAATGTGGGTAAACTGAGGAACCAAGGCACCGAAGAGAAGTTCGATGTGCTTGATGAATTGTTGACTAGCCTCGTCGATGAAGAATTCACCGAGGCCGATCTTGCTATGGCAGGGCTGAGTCCTTATGATCCAGACTCCATGGTTGAGCCGGTGAAGGGTGAGGCTCCACTTGGCCCGTTTATTTGTTTTATGTGTTCCGTTTCATTGTGATGAGGCTCTTACTGTTGTTCTACAGTGAAACTTCTCGGTAAGAAGAGGGCAAGGTCGAGCACTACTGAAAAGCCAGCATTCGAGGTTTCTTCGGAACGAACAGAGAGCGGACTAGGTTCCTCACCAATGGGGTCCCCTCCGGAGCGACCTCTCGTTCAAAAAACAAAACAGCAGAAGGTGGTTGTTGCTGCTCCGACTAGAGATGAGGATTGCACAGTCACTGCAGTCCGGTTATCTGGCGGTGTTGGACGCCAGGGTCTTGGAGAACTGGTGAATCAGCCTCAGCCATTTCCCGAGGTAGTATCACACTTACAGATGTACTTCAGCATTTCATTATTATATATTTGCTAACGTTAATGTGTGTTTATATAGGGTGCCGAGGACATGGTGGCGAGGCTGAGCGACCTTACCTCGGAATTAAGCGGTTTCCTAACCACTGGGGTCGACCGCTTCAACAAGGTGGTCCGAGTTCAGCGCGACCTAGAGAACGAGAAGGGCGGCCTAGTCAACCGATTGGCATTGGCCGAAGCTAGGGTGTCAGTAGAACGGGCTGCGGTTGAGTCGGTAAAGGACGCTGCTAAGGCAGCGAAGAGAGAGGCGGCCATGTGGAAGGCCGAGGCAGAAGCGGCGAAGCAACATGAGGCTGAGGCGGTAGCTATGCAGGGGTCGCTGCTTCGGTCATATACAGAGAGGCTCTTCCGCTCTAAAGATTCTCGGAGTTGGCCGGGCAGGTCGCCGCGATCCTAAACACGCGTGTAGTTAGCGACGTTATCGATAACATCGCTTCTGATATTCCGAACTTGGACAAGGCCAAGTACGGATATCAGGAGATGTCAGATGCGGCTGTCAACCGCTTATATGCTGAGGCGTTGGTGGAAGGCCTCAAAAGCATTCCCGTGCTGGACAGCTTAGCCTCGGCGTCTACTGTGTTGACTGCCGAGGTGGTGGAGGGATGGCCAGTTGACAGGGATGAGAGTTGGAAGGGCTGATTGCCGACCTCAGCCGTACTGCCGAGCCCGGGGCTGAGGATGCTGGCCGAGGCAGAGAGGAGGCCGAGGAGGAAGGCGATGCTGACGATGACAAGGCCCCTAGTCAGAATTAGGAGAATGCTGAAGTGATCAGTTGATCACCTCTATATATTCTCTCTCTTTTTTTTTTTTTTTTTTGTGCAAGGCTTTTGTACTGCGGCATCGGTAGGATGTCGCTTGACTTTCGCCTTTGTGGCCTTAATAAAATTTCAACATTTAATTGAAACTTTTTTCTTTGCGTTGTAGTCTTCCCCCACAATTTTTGATGCATCCCCGTACATAGCTCAAATCAATAACTTATTGCGGGCTCTTGAAGCTAAGAATGTCGAAGCTCTTCGTTGGAGAGACCAAGCTAACCATATCCAGGATGAGGCCGACGTGAGACTTAAAGCCGCTCAAATCTGAAATGATGAGCTTCAAGCTCGGCTCCTAGAGCTTGGAGATAAGTATGATGCCATGAAGGAAGAATCTAGAAAGATCGCCGAGGAGCATGCTGAATACGAGGCCATTGTCCGCCGAAACGGCGGGAAAACCATTACTGAAGTGGATGCAAAGGTAACAGAAATCACAGCCCGGTATAAGGATTACCAAGAAAGATACGGGGCGGACTCCTGGCAACTCCAGATCAGATGGTCGAGCTGAAGCGAATAGCTGGTATGTACGATGTGATTCTAGCTCGGCGTCCGAAATTGGCTGCTCGACTGGGAAAGGACTCTCATCCTACAAGTTCGTCCACTACCATTGATCCCTCGAGATCGTCGACTCCCGCGGATCGATCAGGCATGAGATTTACGCGGCACTCTAAAGAGTTTTATGAACAAGAACGACAAAGATTGGCTCGACGAGGTCGAGGTCGAAGTCTTCAACCGGGTAGGGGTCGGAGTCGAGGACGAGGTAGTGGTGAACGAGGTCAAGGCCGCTTCAATATAGATGATGTTTAAAATTTCAACTCCGACGGTGATTTTCCTACAAGATGGCTTAGTTTTAGCAAACCCAAGCCCTCGAGTTCGTCTTAATCACCATGTATTGTACTTTTCCATTTTTGAAATAAAACGGAATTCTCTGTACTCATATTAGCCTTTTACCTTGTTTTTAACATAGATATATTTCCTTGCATTATACAAAGGTAGGCCATAATGAGCATTACCTCGTCAAAAGACGAGGTTTAGGTTTAAGTAGCCCGACTTCATCAAAGATAAAGTGTAGGCTTTAATTAGCACGACCTCGTCGTCCGATGAGGTTTAGGCTTTGAGTAGCACGACACTTCTCAAGGCAAGTTTAGGCTTTAATTAGCACGACCTCGTCGTCCGACGAGGTTTAGGCTCTTCTCTGTTTTAAACAAAGGCCGTATCTTTGTTTTTAACCGAGATGGTGCCTCCTTGTTTTAAACAAAAGTACTTCTTCCTAGCTTTTAACAAAGGTGGTTCCTTCGTTTTAAGCCCAGACAGTTTGAACTTCTATTTTTAACAAGGTTAGGTCGGTACACGCGCGTTTATAATTTACCCCCAATGTGGAGTTTATTAAATTACCCGCGTCAGGGTTGTTTAAAATAAAAAATCAAAATACTAAGCATAAGTGGAATAGAGAGACATGCAAGATATGATATGCAAGGATTTAAACGAATAATAAAGGAAAAATAAAACTTTATTGATAAATAAAAAAAAAACCGAAAAAAGAAAAACAACTGACAAGACGACCTGACTCTTGGCACCTACGACTTTAATGAACTGATCCTAGACATTACTCTCCTCCACTTATACAAAGTATTTTTTTAAATGATTAATGTGCCATGTGCGGGGTAAGGGCTCACCGGATAAATGGGCAAGCTTGTACGACCCTTTGCCGAGGACTTCTTCAACTCGGTATGGTCCTTCCCACGTGGCTTCAAGCTTGCCGAGCCTTTCCGCTTTACTGACCTCGTTATTCCGAAGTACAAGGTCGCCTACTTGGAATTGTTGGTACTTCACCCTTTGGTTGTAAGTACCGAGTTACTTGTTGCTTGTACTTGGCTTCTCTTATGTAGGCAAGCTCTCGTTTTTCTTCCAGCAGATCCAGTTCGGTTCGGAGGTCTTCCTCGTTGACTTCGGCTGTGAAGTTGATAGTGCGCGGGCTCGGCAGGCCTATCTCTACCGGGATCACTGCTTCAGTTCCGTACACCAAACTATAAGGCGTTTCACCGTTCGAGGTCCGGGGAGTTGTTCGGTACGACCATAGGACTTGGGGTAAATTTGCTGCCCAATCTCCTTTGGCTTTGTCAAGGCGGGTTTTGAGTCCGTTGACGATCGTTCTGTTCGTAACTTCGGTTTGGCCGTTCGCTTGAGGATGAGCTACCGAAGTGAACTTTTGGTGAATGTGAAGCCCTTCACACCATTCTCTGAATGTCCGATCGGTGAATTGCGTTCCATTATCCAAAACTGAGGATGCGAGGTACACCGAAGCGGCAAACCACATTCTGGTCCGACGATGTCAATTCCCCATTGCACAAACGGCCACGGGCTTTGCATGCTTATGAGGTCGGTTTGAGGTAATCTCGGTACCGTCCCATGGATTTGACATTTTGGGCACTTTTTGACTAGTTCGACTGCGTCTTAAAACATTGTAGGCCAATAGTAGCCCAAGCGCATGACCTTTTTTGACAGTGCTCGAGCTCCAATGTGGCTTCCACATGACCCTTCATGAACTTCGCTTAACGCATAGTTTGCTTGGTTCGGCCCGACACATCTTAGGAGAGGTTGAAGGTATGACTTTCTGTACAGAATTCCTTCTTGTAGAACGTACTTTGGTGACTTGCTTAAGATCTTTCTTGCCTCAAGCTTGTCACTGGGTAGCTCGCCCTTCTCCAAATAACTCCGAAGAGGAGTCATCCAATTCGGTGCTTCATCATCAATTACGAGGCCGACCTTGGCTTTTTCTATACTTCGGTGTTTGATTCCTTCCACTGGAGAGCTTGTTGACGAGGACGCCAATTTACTTAAAGCATCAGCTCGGGTATTTGCTTCTCTTGGGATTCGTACCAACTCGAAGTAGGTGAAGCTTTCTTGCAGACTCTTAGCTTTTTGGAGATACTTCTTCATTCTGTCGCCCTTTGCCTCGTATGTGCCGAGCATATGGCTAACTATGCCTTGGGAGTCACAGTAGACTTGTACAGCTCGTACTTGAAGACTTTGAGCGAGGCGAAGTCCTGCAATTAAGGCTTCGTACTCCACTTCATTATTTGTGGTAGGGAAGTCGAACCGAAGTGCATAGGTTATCTCCTGCTCGTCTGGACTGAGAAGTATGATGCCTGCACCGCTTCCTGATTTTTCAGAAGCCCCGTCCACATATACCTTCCAACAGTCTTTGGGTGGTTTACTTGTGGGTTCGGCTCCGACAATATCCGAGGCGGCATCGGGTGGCTTCGGTGCTTCCGTAAACTTAGATTCTACAAGGAAGTCAGCTAAGGCTTGGCCTTTGATAGCACTGCGTGGACAGTAGCTGATGTCATGCTCACCTAGCTCGACTGCCCATTTCGCAATTCTCCCCGAAGCTTCAGGCTTCAATAGCACTTGCCGAAGTGGGAGGTCAGTGAGGACCTGTATAGGATGTGCCTGGAAATAAGGTCGTAGCCTCCTCGATGTGTTTACTAACGCTAGTGCGATCTTCTCTAATGGCTGATACCTCGTCTCTGGTCCTTTAAGTGCTCAGCTGATGAAGTAGACCGGGAGTTGCCGACGTTTCTCTTCACGCACTAGGACTGCACTTATAGTCTCATCCGAAGCCGCGAGGTATAGGGATAGAATCTCACCTTCATGCGGGACTGACAAAGTTGGAAGCTTAGAGAGGTATTTTTTCAGGTCGGCAAACGCTGATTTCTGTTCCTCTTCCCATTTAAAAATTAGGTTCTTCTTAAGAATCTTGAAGAACGGGAGTTGCTTCTCTGCCGCTTTCGAGAGGAACCGACTAAGGGCAGCTAGGCAGCCCGTCAATTTGTGCACGTCGTGAATCTTCTCTGGAACTTTCATTTCTTGGACAGCTCGGACCTTGGACGGGTTAGCCTTTAATCCTTCTTGAGAAACCTAGCATCCTAAAAATTTTCTGGATCGGACCATAAAGGTGCACTTTTCAGGATTCAGCTTCAGGTTAACTTTCCGAAGGAGGCCAAGGACGATCTTGAGATCGTCGACACAGGTGGTTGGCTCTTTGCTTTTGACGATGATGTCATCCACATATACTTCCACATTTTTACCGATGTGGGGCTCAAATATCTTGTCCACCATTCTTTGATAAGTAGCTCCAGCATTCTTTAGTCCGAATGGCATTTTCTTATATGCGAAGACACCGAAGTCAGTGATGAAAGCTGTCTTTGGTGCGTCTTCGTCACTCATCAAGACTTGGTGATATCCTTTATACAGATCTAAGAAACTGAAAACCTTGTGGCCGACCAGAGCCTCGACTTTCTTGTCGATGTTGGGGAGAGGATAACAGTCTTTGGGGCAGTGTTTATTTAGATCGGTGTAGTCAATACACATTCGCCAACCTCCTCCTTATTTCTTCACCATCACCGGGTTAGCAATCCACGTCGGATACTTGACCTCGAAGAGTATTCGTACCTCTAAAAGTTGGTGCACTTCGTCATGTATGACCTGGTTCCGGTCTGCTACGAATACCCGCTGCTTTTGCAGGACTGGCTTTTACTCCGGGGTCAATGTTCAGCCGGTGTGTGATAACATCTGGTGAAACTCCGGTCATGTCGAGTGGTGACCAGCGAAGACATCTTTATATTCCCGAAGTAGTTGGACAATTTGCTTGCGAAGTTCGGCTCCTCCAGCGAAGCCAACCTTAACAACCTTAGTTGGGTCGTTTTCGTACACTACAACAGCTCCTACTGGCTCGTAGAATGCATAATTGTCTTCCAACACTTCGGATTTCTGTAATTGCTATGCTTGCGGATGCTGAGGTGTCCCAACACCTCGTAGGGCGATCTGCATGCACTCCTTCGCCCTTTTCTGGTCACCGCGAACTATAATTACCCCATTCTTCGATGGAATTTTGATCGTTAGGTGGTACGCCGAGCATATTGCCTTCATTGCAACCAACCAATCTCTTCCTAGGATGATGTTATAGGGGGAGTTCGCCTTCACGACAAAAAAACTGACGAACTTAGTGGATGACAGTGGGTGCTTACCCACTGTCACTGGGAGTTGAACTATCCCTTCGGTTTGCGTCTCTTGTTGGACGAAGCTTCTAAGGGGAATTGGTGCTGGTGTTAAACGAGCTTCTTCGGCCCCTAACTTCTCAAAGCAATCCTTAAAGAGTACGCTTACTGAGGCCCCACTGTCGATGAAGATTCGATGGACGAGCTTATTAGCCACCACTGCCTCAATCACAATAGCGTCTTGGTGAGGTATCATTGGTGGCACTGGGTCCTTCTCTGAGAAGGTAATGACCTCGTCTTTTTTGAACCTTTTCTGTAAAGGCTCGTCTGTAGAGGGACTTCTGGCCTCGGCCTTGAGCGACGACTTCGTTGCTCCTTGTGGGAGCCCGGTAATAGCAGTGACGACTCCGTCGATCCGGGGTTGATCTTCGTCTCCCTCCTCATCATCAGGCCTGGGCTTTTTGTCGACATGGGGGGCGCAATTGTTCCCTCCTCGGTTTCTGCGCTTTCCCCTACCCTGGGGTCGGGCATCATATTGGCTACGACTTTAGTACTTTCTGAACGTACCGTCACGTACCAGGTGCTCGATATCCGCAGCTAGCTCCCTGCAGTCTTCCGTGTCATGACCGTAGTCTTCATGGAATCGGCAGTATTTATCCTTAGACCGACGTCTTGACCCACCACGTGACATAGCTGAGGTCTTTGAAATAGGTTGGTATGAAGCTCATAAATCTCCGTCCTCGGCTTTGTCAGTGGCGTGAATTGGGTCTTCTCTGAAGTTTGCCGAGGTCCAAGTCGGGATTCAAGGGGGCCTCGCTGCAGTCTATCTAAGGTACTTCGGCAGCTCTGACTTCGGTCATTGCGCTCTTCTTTCCTCCGATCGGATGGTTCAGGTTTATCAGCCTCGCGCTTCTTCCTATCCGCTTCATCTGCTCGTGCGAAATGATCCGCGATGCTCCGCAGCTGCTTCGACGTCCTGTGGCTCTTCCCTTATGATCTCCTTGTAGAGAGCACCAGATTGGATGGCATTCTGGAAGGCTGAGATAAGGACTTCGTCAGTCAAGCGATCAACTTTTAGGCTTTCCTCGTTAAACCTAGTCATAAAGTCACTTATTGATTCTCCTCGTCTCTGCCTAATGGAAAGAAGTTGGGCCGGGGTAGTTTTTGCCTCGGCTTTCTGGAAAAATCTACGTTCGAAAGCTTCGAGTAGGTCTGCGTATGATCTGATACTGCATGGAGGCAGGCTATCGAACCAACTACGAGCGTTATCGACAAGCAGTTCGGGAAATACCTTACACATGTAGGTATCCTCACTGAGACCTTGATTCATCATATTATATTGGTATTGGGACAGGAAATTGCTCGGATCGCATAAGCCGTTGTAAGGCTTGATAGGAGGTACTCGATACTTCTCAGGGAGATGAGTGTAGAGTATATAGTTGGTGAAGGGAGTAGAGATCTTACTGTAAACAGTAAATCTCCCTCCTCGGTGATCGTCGTCACGCCGAGGTGAAGCAGTGTGATGACAAGGTAGGGTGATGGTACGGCGAGGTGAAGGTCTGTAGTTTCCTCGGCGTTTATCATCGAACCTCCTTTGACGAGGTGCCGCGTCTCGTGCGCCCACAATTTGGATGCTTTGAGAATCGTGTTGCTGATGGGAACGGGATGTAACTCCACGTTCTCCATGCTGTATTCCAGCTCTTTGTTGGTTGACGAATTGTAGGAATTCTGGGCCTTTATATGCAAGGAAACTCTTTACTGCATCTTCGAGTTCATGCGGCTGGAGCTTTGGGACCTCCTCTCCGTCACGACCACTTCTGTGACCTTCTTGGCTGGGGTGGAGCGGTCTGCCGAACTGATCCACCGGGATATCTCCGATATGCCCTTCTGGAGTCAGCGCACGCTCCTTCCCGGGGCGTCTTTGATTAGAGCTGGGTGGATGGCTGGAGGCTTCGGTTTTTATACTGGGCGTCCTTCTCCTTAGCAGCGGCGGCGGCGGCGGCAGCCTCGGCGGCAGACTTATTAGTGGCAGCAGTAGATCGTGTTGATTTCCCGGCCATCGTGATTGTAGCAAACTTGCAAAATTTGATCAAGATTCACAGATTTTCAGTTCCCACAGACGGCGCCAGTGATCGATCTTGTTTTCGCAAGATAGTTAATGCACGAAAACTGGGATTTAACGAACACGAAAGTAAACGGAACACAAAGGGATTTACGTGGTTCGATCTATTGGAATAGATCTACGTCCACGGGCGGAAAGAGTATAGATCTTTATTGCTTGTGTGAGTAGTGATTACAAGATTGTTCTCCCTTTCAATCTATTCTAAACCCCTATTTATAAGTATCTACACATGGAATTCGACTAGGTTTACAAGTCTTTTCCTATTAGGACTCTTTGGCTTGATCTCCTCCTTTACTGGATAAACACCGAGCTTCTATATCTCTTGGAGCTTGAATTGTCGTCGATGTAGGAGTTGCCTTGGTGTAGAAGTCTCTTTGAAGTAGGTTGTAGCTGACTGGGCCGAGCTGCATAGGGCTTTAGTTGGGCCGAGCTGCGTTGGCCGAGCTTAACTGTCGGGGCCCAATTATATTGGGCTCGATGCTTGGGCCTAGTAGCTAGGCCATATCCTATCAGGCAGGAAAACAATGCGTGATTTATTTTTCAAGAAAATTTAACATATAATTCCTAATGACTTTCATTTTATTATGAAATTATTAATTCCAATCAGTAATAGTAGAGTTTATTAATATTTTATTATCTTAATAATGCTTTATTTATTTATATTCTTCACTGTTGCAAACATAATAAAATGCAACGTTAAACTAAACATCTATTTGATAATGCATTATTCTAACGTATTAAATGCATTATACAATAGTGTGTGATTGCATTATTTTAGATTCATCTGATAATGCATTATTCTAAAGTATGAATTGCATAATATGTGCATTATATATTATAGCGTGCGATTGCATTGTTTTAGATTCATCGATACTTGTGCATTTGTTAGGATTTTTTTTATGCATTATGAAAATACTCTAAAATGCATTATATCGAAGTTCATTATGCATTACGAAAAATATTAAGATGCATTATACATAAGTGCATTATGCATTATCGGAATAATAAAAAAATTGTATTATTAGATATATTTTTGAAATATAATGCAATTTAAATTGATTGCACAAATATATTGCATTATAAAATACGATTGCACTATTTTAGATTCATCGATGCTTGCGTATTTGTTAGGATTTTTTTTTGATGCATTATGAAAATACTCTAAAATGCATTATATCCAAGTTCATTATGCATTAAGAAAAATATTAAGATGCATCATGCATATCGAAATAATAATAAAAAATAACTGCGTTATTAGATATGTTTTTGATATATAATGCATTATAAATTAATTGCAGAAATATATTGCATTATAAAATAATCTTGAAAATTATTAGTTACTGCAAATACTATGAAAAGGTCGATTATTTTTATTTATTTATTAGTACTCCGTATTAGATTGGGTTGTTTGTGAGTTAGGTAGATTTAAATATAATAGAATTAGTTATTATCACTAATCCCATGATTATCGCCTATTTTGTATATTACGTGGGATGATGGAGTTTTTTATGTTACTAATTTACCCTTATAATTGAAACGAGTCAACATTTATAATATATATTGGATTTGTATGAAATTTAATTCTAGTAATCTTGACCGTATATATTTCATCTATCAAGGGACCATAATGCTTCTCATTTCTTACAGAACTTGAACTTTTTACTAGATCTCATCTATATATATATATATATATATATATATATATATTTATTAATAGTTGTAGATTCTTTTGTGGAGAAATAGTAAGCTGTATAAATTGTCCTAAAATATTCTGAGTATTATTCTAATTTTCATTCTGCACGTTTTTTTTTATCTAATGATTTTGAAATTTCCAAAATTAACTTAATGGAATTTAAATAATAAACAAAATGCAAAATCTTTATATTTAAAAAAATATTATTCCCTCATCCACGAAAATTGTAGAGGAAATACCCCCATATGCCCTCTTAGAGTTAACAAAAACAAATTTTAACACAAACTTAAAAAAACACAATATCTACCCAACTTTCATGTGATGTCCCCAAAATACCCTCTTCTCTCCAAAACCCTACTTTATTTTCTTTCTCTCTTAGCCGCTCATTCCTTAATTTCAAATTCTCTCTCTCTCTCCCTCTCTTTCTCTCTCTCTTAGCCGTTCCTCCCTCTCTCTTGAGTTCCCCTTCTCCAGCGGGGATTTTGCCGTTGATGCGGCTCCGCCGCCGACTGCACTTTCTTCCATTTTGTTGGAGAAGACGACGTATATCCCGTAGCAGCGAGTAGCAGGTGACGACGGCATCCTCAAGCTCCTCGACTCCTCATGCTCCGTAGCCGCCGGCGACCACCGGCAAGAGATGTCCGTTGCCGCCGCCCACCGCCACCGCCAGTCGCTGTAGTTACTCCTCCCCTTCTTGCTTTTTTTTTTTTTTTTTTTTTTTTTTTTTCTGTTTTTCTTTATGGTTTTTAATTGAGGGTTTCATTTGGTGTGTAGAGAGAGATTGTCTACGGAGATAGAAAAGAAAAGGAAGGAGATGCGATGTGGTGGGTACATAGATTTAGGGTTTCTCTCATTTGTCTTTCATGATAATTTTATTTTATACAATGCGATTAATTTTTTTTTTTTTTTTTTTTTTCCTTTTCTATTTTGGCTTTTGAAAGTGGGTATTGAGGTGGTGTCTTTCATTTATCTTATTTGAGGATTACAACATATATGAATGGTGTACTATAGGAATTCATATGGTTCCCTCGATAAGGAAGTGTTTTTTTTTTTCTGAATTGTCGTTCCTTGATTTTCTTTTAATTGAGACGAAGCTCTCAATACCAAGGTCACTTGCCGGAAACTTAACGCACAACACATGTTTGTTGAAAGTTCTCAACTAGGATTTGTATTTACTTGAGTGAAGGAATGGCCTTAATCTCTTGTATATTTGTTAATGTAGTTTTGGGTCGCCAAAAACATACACAACACACGTTTTTTTGCTAGGATTTATCGAAGAAAATGGTGGCATATTTTTTGTGAATGATTATGTAAGAAATGATCCAATTTTGAGATTTATATGTAAGAATTGATACATTTATATCTAGATTAATATCGGTGGACATATTTTTTGTGTATGATTATGTAAGAAATGACCCAATTCTTGTGATCTATATGTAAGAATTAATACATTACTATCTAGATTAATATCGAAGAAACGATGGACATATTTTTTTGTGTATGATTATGTAAGAAATGATACAATTCTTGCGATCTATATGTAAGAATTGATACATTTTCTATCTAGATTAATATCGAAAAAAACTGTGGGCATTTTTTGTGTATGATGATGTAAGAAATGATTCAATTCTTGCTATCTATATGTAAGAATTGATACATTTCTATTTATATTAATATCGAAAAAAACGGTGGCATATTTTTTGAGTATGATTTTTGTGTATGATTATGTAAGAAATGTTCCAATTCTTGCGATATATATGTAAGAATTAATTTATCATTTGTACAACTGCACCATTGTTCTTGTTTCTGGATCTTCAAATCCTTAATGATTATAAACAACAAATGACAATTTTATGGTAAGAACATGCGAAAAATGTGGTAAGAATTCATTTTTATAGATAAGTACTCCAACCAGATAGGTAAAAATTCATGAGACATAAAAGATTTTTGTTTGACATGTAAGAATTCAAGGATAACAAAGTAAGAATCCAATTTTAAAGGTAAGAATTCAAGAGACAACGGTAAGAATTTACTAATTAGTATAGATAAGAATTCTATCAGATAGATAATATTGCATGAGACATAAGAATTATAAAAGTAAGAATTGATCCAATATCGAAGAAGGTGGGCACATTTTTGTGTATGATTTTTTGTATATGGTTATGTAAAAATGATCCAATTTTTGCGATCTATATGTATGAAATATTTACATATCATGTAAACATTTCAGTTGGAATTACTCTCTGTAATGGAGTTTGAGTATATTCATTAATGTAGATTATTTTTGTATGATTATGTAAGAAATGATCTAATTCTTGCGATATATATGTAAGAATTGATACATTTCAAGGATTCATTTTTATAGATAAGACTCCAATCAGATAGGTAAAAATTCATAAGACATAAAAGATTTTTCTTTGACATGTAAGAATTCAAGGATAACAAAGTAAGAATTCAATTTTAAAGGTAAGAATTCAAGAGACAATGGTAAGAATTCATTAATTAGTATAGATAAGAATTCAATCAGATAGATAATAATGCATGAGACATAAGATTTATCAAAGTAAGAATTGATCCAATATCGAAGAAGGTGGGCAATTCTTATTGCAAACTTTTTGAAGGAATATATATTCCTTCAAATCCCAGCATATAATTCTTCCAATTTGCGTCTCTCCTCTCTCTATCTCTCTTTCTCTCCCCTAGCATCAGATTCCATAAAAATACAACGAAAACCTGCTTAAATCTGAAAACCCTAAAAATAACTTGTATAATAAGAATTTGACAATTTCTTACCTCTACCCAGTAAGAAATCGTCAATTTATTACCTCTAATTATTTATTTTCTTACCTCTACCCCGGTAAGAAATCATCAATTTTTTTACCTCTAATTATTGCCCAGTGGTCAATTGCACCATAAAGCTTTCGGATTTGGACAGAAAAAGGCCAGAACAACAACAAAACCCTAAGGCGATGGCGAGCTCCGGCAGGTTTGACGTTTCTGCTCCAAGTTCTTATCGGAGCCGCTTCGAACTTCGCGTTGCCATGTCGTGGCAATTCTTACATATAGAAATATATCAATTCTTACATATAGAACGCAATAATTTGATAATTTCTTACGTATTTATACACAAAAAAATTACCCATCGTTTATTCGATACCCTCCCCCCCCCACAAGCAAAAAATTACAAAACAAATCTAATGCATGCACGTTCCTATGCATCTTGCGCATTTCATATTATCATTGGGATTGTTGTTACACTTGTACTGTGGCCATAGATTGACATTGCGACATCTTCACGATATTTTGGTGATTTGTTCCGCGTCTTCCGTACCCCGTGGCCTGCTTTTCTCAGACATAAACTTCTCAACATATTTCATGCAGTAGATAGCATTGTCCCTTTCACTCATTTCCCTGCAGGCCTTCCGCCCTACATGAATACATCATGGCAAGAAATGATCACAAACATATAAGACTTGAGGCCATTCTTGCCAAGTTGATGCAATAAATACGCAATTCTTATCACACATTGACAACAATAAGGCATTTCTTATCAGATGAAAATGACAAGAAATATGACTGTAAGAATTACAATTTCTTATGATATACATTAAGTATCACATAAGTTCTTACTGTAATCACACAATTCTTACTCATCTTATTATTGTTTTGCAAACTATTCAAGATAATCAACCAATTACTGTAAGAATTACCCGAAAGCATCTATAGAAAGGTAAGAACAAACAATTTCTTACCGAAAGTTTCAGAGACAATAAGAATTTGATAAATTCTTACCAATGACAGCGCTTAACTCACGTTTCTTACCATTCTTACAATTCTTACCACTGGTGCACAAACTCGCGATTTCTTACTGCCGCCGTACAACTCGCGATTTCGTGACTTCATCTTCTCTGGTGTGTCTATCCCTCATTTCTCCACCAAAATGAGCGAGCCACCCCTTCATCTCTTCGTCTTTTTGAGGAGAACGAAGCCCAGTGGTCAATTGCACCACATGGGTTCCGTCGGAGCCGGCGTCTTCCTTTTTTTCTTTCTTTTTTTTGGCTGCTCCAGAACAGGCGGATTTTCCTCCGGAACTACTTCACGGTTGCGCTTGGAACTTCTAGTCGACATACCTGCAGAGAGAAACGGTGGGCGGAGTCCGGTGGTCGTCGGAGCAAGCCTAGGGTTTCTTGGCGGAGGAGGTTGAAGAAGGGATGATGGGTCTCGTTTTTGAAAATTGGGAGGGGGGGGGGGGGGCTGATTTGAAAATTGGGGTGTGAAATTAGTTTTGGGGCTTTTTGAATTCAGGGGTATTTTTGGGAGTTTACACCAAAATTGGGTATAATTTGTGTTTTGTTAAGTTTTGAGTAAATTTGTATTTTTTATGTCTACAATGGAATAATATTTTTTGCCCCAAAATTGTATTCCAAATTTCTTCTAGTACGTAGTGCGGGAGTAATGGGGTCACAGGTCCATTGGGGTCTATATAAAAAGTAGGGGTATATTAATAATTTTATATTTTATTTATAAATTTGTAATTAAGATATAAATTATTATAGTTGAATAAATAGAATAATTGAATTATATAGTTAAGTTGGTGATAACTTTGGCTAATAATCGTTTTCTCTTCAAGTCAAGAGTTCAATCTAGGGGTGGAAAAAAATACCGAAATACCGACGATACCGTATCGAAAAAAAACCAAAAAATGTCGAAACTCCCGTTATACTGAATTTTCGGTATGGTATCAGTACATACCGAGCGATTTTGGTACGGTACCGGTATCCAAAGTCATAATACCGCGGTATTACCGGGAAATACCGATACCGCGGTATTGCCGGTAATACCAATTTATTTGATGATAGGATATGCCCAACTACTAGGCCCAAGCATCAGGCTCAATATAAATGGGTCCCGATATTAAGCTCGGCCTACGCAAGTTCGGCCCAAGTAAGAAAGACTTCTTCACCAAGCAAGGAAGACTTCTTGATCGACTACAACTCAAACTCCAATAGAGATGTAGAAGACTCAGATGTCTACCATAAAGATCGAGATAAGCTCAAAGAGTCCTTATAGGAATAGACTTTGTATTAAGGTCGAACTCCATATGATCATCTATAAATAGGGGTTAGAATAGAATGAGAAAGGGAGGGAGAACAACCTTGTAATCAATACTCATATTATTCAATAAGATCCATACTCTTGCTCCATGGACGTAGATCTATTCTAATAGATCGAACCACGTTACATCTTTGTGTCCTTTTTACAATTTCGTTATGCTCATTGAATACCCTATGAAAATTAGATCGATCACTGGCGCCGTCTGTGGGAATCTTTTTAATTGTGTTTACGATCAACGTTTTCTTGGGGAATTAATAGCCATGACGAGACCCACACGATCAACTACCTCCAAGGCAGTTGATGGTAACAACAATAATAAGGACGTAGGAGGCCGGCAACCTAGAAAAGAACCGACAAGAGATCCGACCCCCGAAGGATTCCTTCAAGATCTGGATGAGCACGACAACCCATCATCCCTGAAAAGGAGAAAGATCACAACGGCAAAGATGACCAAAACAGTAGAAGAGGGGAGGAGCCCCAATTCAAGCAATAAAACCTTGACGAGGCTGTTAAAGGGTTCCTCAAGGAAAACCAGGAGAGCTTTCTCCGATTCCTCAACCGAAAACAAGGTCGGCCTCAGCCTAACGATGAGGAGTACGAAGCCTCGTCTAGATCACAGCGACCTAAAACCCTCAGTGTTCAACAGCTAGGCACACATAATGCAAAAAATACCTCTACATGAGCTAGTTTCCAAACCAATCATGCAAGGGATGATCATCGCGAGGGACCGACAAGGGTCGGTCCACATCGGCATTGTTCTCTGTCGGATGACGAGCATGACTTTAGACGAGGAGGGTTCGACGGATATGGGACGATCATTACCCCTTTTTCTGATAAAATACTTCACACTCCCCTCCCGGACAGGTACAAGGTACCAAACATCGCACCGTACGATAGCTTGCGTGACCCGCAAATCTTCCACTCCCAGTACCAGTACAACATGATCAATCAACAACTCAATGAAATCCACATGTGCAAGTTGCTTCCGGAGTTGCTGATCGACAACTGCTCGCAGGTGGTTTGACAGCTTACCACCTGGCAGTATCAGATCGTATCGAGAGCTAATGATGGCCTTTCACCGAAGATTCTTTCAAAAGGCCGAGTTGAAGACCACACCGGCTCATCTTCTCACTTTGCGGCAAGGACGAGGTGAATCCATCAGCGATTTCATAACCAAGTTCAACAAGGAGAGCCTAAAGGTCGAGGATGTGAACGACCTACTCATCATCTCGGCTTTTCAAAACAGCATCCTACCTGGTGCCTTATACATGAAGATCGTCAAGTAAGAGCCCAAAACAGCCTCAGAACTCTGGCATATAGCGGATCAGTTCGCGAAGGCTGACGAAGCTGATAGGAGAAAGCGCGAAACTGACAAGGCTGAACCTTCCGATAAAAAGAAAAGAGAAGAGGATTGAGGGGACCAAGGCCGAGGCCGACGCAGCGCCCTCGAAAGGCTACAACGTGGACCTTTAGAGTCCAGGCTAGGGGTGGACAAATTTACCGAAACGAAGGTATACCGAACATACCGTACCGGAAAATACTGAGAATACCGTAATTAGCGGTATACCGAGTTTTTTGGTACGGTATAATACCGTACTGAAGATTTTTGGTATGGTAACGGTATGAGTTTTTCTATACTGCGGTATACCGGTCAATACCGAAGATTCGGTATACCGAAAAAAATCGGTATATACCAAACATTCGGTATACCGAATGTTCGGTACATACCGATTATACTGAATGTTCGGTACATACCAAATGTTCGCTATATACCAAATTTCGATGTATACCGAAAAATTACTTTCTTTTAATATTAAATATACGTTAATTTTATTTTATATTTTGAGAATATTTCAAATTTAAATACAATCTTAATAAATCTTTAATTATCTAACTAGTTTTCAATATGTTAAATTATCTAAAAAATATTTAAAATATAATTTACATAATTTATTTTTTAATCTTTAACGATCAAAAATACGATAATACATGTACTAACAAATATAAGAATTTGTTAGAGAGTAAAATTGATAGTTTTTAGATCTTTATTTGGTTGGTTTTATAGACATGGTGATTTTTATTAAATTTTATACTGATGTTGAGACATGATTTTTTTTTTCTATTCATCGTTGTTTTGGGATTTGATTAAATGTGTACAATATTTTTTTGTTTGTGTTTGACTTTATTTGTTCGTAGTGATATTATTTTTATGTTGTCAATATTGTATGAAAAAAATTGAATATAAAGTTTTTTAGGTATATTCAAATTTTCGGTATACCGAAATACCGAACTTCGGTACGGTATATCGAAAAATCAGTACGGTATTGGTATGGACTTTGTTCCATACCAAATTTTTGGTATACCGAAATGTACGGTACGGTAACGGTATGAAAAAGTGCATATCGAAGATTTTCGGTGCGGTATCGGTATGGATTTTTTTTTTCAATATACCGTACCGGTCCACCCCTAGTCCAGCTCATACCACATCAAGATCCATAGCAAACTCAGTACACTCCATTGACAAAGTCGAGGGCCGAGATCTACGAGCTCCATGTCGACGTTCGAGAAACCGTGCCCCATGTCAGGAGGAGCGAAGCACCAATCTAAAGACAAGTACTGCTCCTTCTATGAGGATCATGGACATGACACGGAAGAGTGCAGGAATCTTATGGCAGACATCGAAAGGTTGGTACGTGACAGGGTTCTCAAAAAGTACCAAGATCGTAGCCGGCGTACCGGCCAGTACGAAGACCCTCGCCAAAATAAGGGCAAGCGAAGGCAGGACAAGGGGAGAGAAAGTTGTGGCCCTTATGCCGATAAAAAAGTAAAGCGGGACCCCAATGAAGAGGATGACGAGCCTCAATTTGATGGAGTCATATCTACTATCACAGGGCTCCCTCTCGGCGCCATAAAGTCCTCCCTAACAGCCGAGGCCCGAAGTCCCCAAGCAGGCGACTCCGCACACAAGAGGATCAAAAAGGACGAGGCCATCGTCTTTTCAGATGAAGACCCAGTACTAGCCATAGTACCTCACCAAGACGCGATTGCAATTCAAGCAGGGGTCGCTAACAAATTGGTTCATCGCGTGTACGTCGACAACGGTACGTCGGTAAGCATCATCTTCAAATTGCTTTGATAAATTAGGGATCAAAGAGGTACGTCTTACACCGGCACCACTTCCATTGTGAAGCTTCGTATAAGAAGAAACGCGTCCGGAAGGAATCATTGGACTCCCTGTCACATTGGGAAAGGCGCCGACGAGCTCCACTAAAGTGGTACAATTCTTAGTAGTGAAGGCCTACTCACCATACAACATCATTTTGGGCAGAGATTGGTTAAATGCGGTGAGGGCCGTGTGCTCAACATACCACTTGACAATAAAGATCCCCACAAACGGAGGAGTGGCCGTGATCCGAGGAGATCAGAAATGGGCCAAGGAATGCATGCAGGTTGCCTAAAGAGGTGCTGAGACTTTGACTCAGCACCCACATGCATAGCAATCACCGAAGCCCAAGGAGTTGGAACTGGAAGAGACGTTGTCTGCTCTCGACACCCTAGTTGAAGAGGTCGCATTGTACGAAGACGATCCCCTTAAGGCCGTCAAAGTAGGTTTTACCGGAGTACCTCAATTGAGAGAACAGATCGTCCAAATCCTAAGGGAATTCAGAGACGTCTTTGCTTGGTCACCCCTTGATATGACCAGAGTTTCACCAAGTATCATCACCCACTGGCTTAACATCGACCCGGATATTAAACCGGTTAGGCAAAAATAGCTGATCTTTGCAGCGGAATGAAATCAAGTCATACGTGACGAAGTGCGTGAACTCTTGGATGCGCAAATACTTTTCAAAGTTAAGTATCCAACGTGGATAGCCAACCCGGTGATGGTCAAGAAAGGAGGAGGAGGATGGCGGATGTGCATTGATTATACCGATCTTAACAAGCACTGCCCGAAGGATTGCTCCCCTCTTCCTAACATCGACAAAAAGGTCGAAGCTTTGGTCGGCTATGAAATCTTTAGCTTCTTGGATCTGTACAAGGGATATCACCAAGTCTTAATGAGTGACGAGGATGTACCCAAAACAGCCTTCATCGCGGACTTCGGTGTTTTCGCATATAAGAAAATGCCCTTTGGACTCAAGAATGCCGGAGCCACCTATCAAAGAATGGCTGACAATATATTCCATCCCCACATCGGCCAAATTATGGAGGTATATGTAGATGACATTGTCGTCAAAAGCAAGAAAAAGGCCACTTGTGTTGATGACCTGAAGATCGTCCTCGGCCACCTCCGAAGGGTAAATCTAAAACTAAACCCCCAAAAATGTACATTCATGGTTTGATCTGGAAATTTTTTGGGGTGTTGGGTTTCTAAAGAAGGGTTAAAAGCCAACCCGTCCAAGGTTCGAGCGGTCCAGGAAATGAAGGTGCCAAAAACCATCCATGACGTGCATAAATTGACGGGTTGCCTAGCCGCGCTGAGCCGTTTCCTTTCAAAAGCCGCAGAGAAACAACTTCATTTTTTCAAAATTCTTAAGAAGGCTCTGGAGTTCAATTGGGAGGATGAACATAGGTCAGCATTCGAAGATCTCAAGAATTACCTTGCCAAACTCCCGACCTTATCCGTCCCGGAGGAAGGAGAAGTTCTCTCGCTGTATCTCGTGGCTTCGGATGAAACTATAAGTGAAGTATTGGTACAAGAGGATGGACGCCGTCAACTCCCTATATACTTCATTAGTCGAGCACTAAAAGGGCCAGAAGTAAGGTATCAGCCTCTAGAGAAAGTCGTGTTAGCATTGGTAAATGCTGCAAGGAGGTTGCGACCCTACTTTCACGCACATCCCATACATGTTCTTACCGACCTGCCGCTTCGGCAAGTGTTAACAAAGCCAGAAGCCTCGGGAAGAATTACAAAATGAGCGATTGAATTGGGCAAACACACTATCTCTTTCTGCCCTCGTCAAGCTATTAAAGGTAAAGCCTTAGCAGATTTCCTAGTGGAGGCCAAATTCAAAGACGAGCCAAAGCCAACTGAACCTACCTCGAGCAATGCCGAAGCCGAACCCACAAAGGAAACACCCAAGGATTGCTGGCAGGTGTATGTGGACAGGGCTTCAGGCAAAACGGGAAGTGGAGCTGGCATCTTACTCATAGGACCGGACGGGCAGAAAATCACGTATTCACTTCAGTTCGCATTCGCAACCACTAATAACGAAGCAGAATATGAAGCCCTCATTTCAGGACTCCGCCTAGCTAAGAGCCTTCAAGTACAAGCTGTGCAAGTTTATAGTGATTCTCAAGTCATAGTAAACCACATGTTAGGAAAGTACGAGGCCAAGGGCGAAAGGATGAGGAAATACCTTGAAAAAGCCAAAAGATTGCAATAATCCTTCTCATACTTCCAGTTGGTCCGTATCCCAAGGGGGAAAAATAGCCGAGCTGATGCCTTACGCAAATTGGCATCATCATCAACGAGTTCACCTATAGAGGAAGTCCAACAGAGAAGCATAGAAGAAGCCGAGGTCAACCTAGTCACAGATGACGAGCCTAATTGGATGACTCCCCTTCAAAACTACTTAGAGAAGGGCGAACTACCTAACGACAAGCTCGAAGCTAGGAAAATCTTGAGCAAATCTTTGCGATATGTTCTTGAAGAAGGAGTTCTCTATAGAAAATCATACCTTCAGCCCCTCCTAAGGTGTATAGGACCCAACCAAGCAGATTATGTACTACGAGAAGTACACGAGGGATCATGCGGAAGCCACGTCGGGGCTCGTGCGCTATTAAGGAAAATCATGCAATGGGGATACTACTGGCCGACGATATACCAAGACTCGATTGACCTTGTAAAGAAATGTCCGAAGTGCCAGATTCACGGGATCGTGCCGAAGGTACCTCAGACTGACCTTGTCAGCATGCAAAGCCCTTGGCCGTTCATGCAATGGGGAATTGACATCGTGGGTCCCCTCAATAAAGCTCCTGGGCAATTCCAGTTCCTAATCGTGGCTATCGACTACTTCACAAAGTGGGTAGAAGCCGAACCTTTAGTAAAAATCACAAGTAAGAACGCCATTAACTTCGTCTGGAAGAACATTGTGTGTCGCTTCGGCATACCTCATGTCCTCATCTCAAACAATGGCACGTAGTTCACGGACAAGGTGTTCAAAGAGTGGTGTCAAGAGCTTCAAATCTAACAAAAGTTCACCTCGGTAGCCTATCCTCAAGCAAATGGCCAGACCGAAGTCACCAACAGGACGATCGTTAGAGAACTGAAGGCTCCTCTTGATCGAGCCAAAGGCGACTGGGTAGGAAACTTGCCCCAAGTCTTATGGTCATACCGCACAACACCTCAAACCTCAAACGGAGAAATACCTTATAGTTTGGTGTATGGAACCGAAGTGGTGATCCCAGTAAAGATCGGCATGCCGAGCCCCCGTACCATAAATTTCTCAGCTGAAATCAATGAGGAGGGCCTTCGAACTGACTTGGATCTATTGGAAGAAAAGAGAGACCTCACCTACATAAGGGAAGCTCGATACAAGCAACAAGTGGCTCGGTATTACAACCAACGAGTCAAGTCCCGACAATTCCAAGTAGGTGACTCGTCCTTCGAAATAATGAAGTTAGTAAAGCTGAAAGGCTCGGCAAGCTAGAAGCCACATGGGAAGGACCGTACCGAGTTGAAGAAGTCCTCGGCAAAGGGTCGTATAAGCTCACCCACCTATCTGGTGAGAAAATACCTCGTACGTGGCACATCACTCATCTCAAGAGATACTTTACATAAGTAGTCAAAAGTGTCATTCATTTAGGGTATTTATTTAGGTCATAAGTCTGATAAGGTTATGTGTTATGTTGTCTATTTAGGTTCTTTTATTTCTTTTCTATTAATAAAACATTTATTTTTCTTTTATGTGTTTGGTCTTGCATATCTCATGTCATACTTGTGCATATTATCTCTTTCTTGTAATAAGATACCCTCTCTAAGATGATATAATACCCTTTCGAGGATGATATAAACTCAAATTAGGGTAAACTACAAACGCACGTGAGGGGACCACCCCTATCGACACTTCTTGACAAATAAGGAACCTATTTATACCTTCATTTCATACGAGGACGAACTACCTTCGTTTTATATGAGGACGAACTACCTTCATTTTATTATGAGGACGAGCTACGTACTTTTACCGTAGTATATTACGAGGAGAATTGTGAGTTATACCCTTATGAGGATGTATGCTCACAAATAAAACTTCAATTTTATTTCGACAAAGGAGAAGAAATACAATGATTACATACACTAGGATGAAGAGGAGCCCGGAGGCTGACCAAAGCTAAGTCAATCTCTAGCAAAGTCTCTATTAGCATTTAAGAGGTCGTCTATACTAATCCCGCCCCTACCTCTACTTCGTCCTCGTGCTACTCCTCGACCTCGGCCAGTTTGAACCCTTCGACTTCGGCCTCGTTCAGTCGACAACTGCTGTTCTTGATCCAGGAACTCCTGAGAATGACGATCAACGATCCTCAAACTGGAACCGGGATTAGATGAACTCGAAGGCCCAACATCCGAGAAACAAGTTGCTCTAGTCTTGGACGACGAGCAACAATCGTCTTATACATGCCAGCTGATGCAAACACAATATACGCGGAAGCTAAGAATCGAACAACGTCAACTATGAAAGATTCAATCCAACGACAACTATGAAAAATCGAATGACAAGTTCCCTGAATTTCTACCCATAAATACACTGAATAGGCGTTGACAGTAACCTAAGCAATTCAATTCTGATTAAGCTCAAATTTTAACACGAGTTACAACTTAGGGTTATGAAAAACATATCCAAAATTCAGTAAAAACTCACGAGTAGTTTTCGATTTGGCTCGGTGGTCAGTTTCAGGACGAGTTAGGGTTTCAAAAACGGATCTGAAATTAATCTAAGGGTTTTCTGGGATGGATTGGTTATGGGAACGAAAGGGATGGTTATTGATGATATAGGAACGATGATGAATGGCTGGAAACGAAAAGAACACAACTTGTAGAATTTAAACGGAAACAAATTGTGAATCTTACCCGAAACGAACCCCGGACCTACTTGAATCCGAAACGCGTTTATGGAGCAATCTTCAGTGGCTCGACTAACCCGAATACTATGAGATATCACGAACGAGTCGATGAATTGAAGTTTGAAATTGCCAAAAATCAAACTCTACCAAGAACACAAAGAGTTCGTGAACCAAAGCACGATGGAGACAAAACGATCAACTAGATTTCTGATTCAATATTGTCTGCGTGAATAGTTCCGGAAATTAACTTAAATACTAGACTACTTCCTAAGCTAGGTTTTCGAAATTATCAAGGCTTGGGCTTGATAATTTCGGACTCCTTAATTAAATGCCAACTCGTCACCTAACATGTTGTGACAATTGGGCTACAATTAAATTAAAATAAATACTAAGTTTTTTTTTTAAACCCAAATAAAAATATGAAACATGAACAACTAAATAAATATATAAGCCCAGATTCATCAATGCTGGACCCTGGCTCATCACCAGCTAATCACTTTAGTTCATCTACTTGTTCCCAAAGCTGCTAGGAGCCCGCTCCATATTGCTGTTTGTAGTTGGAGCATCAAGCTATGAGCTCTTTTACCTTCCCTTCGACTTCGGAGATGGTCATTCCACCACCTCAGTGGATAATCGCCTCGTATTCTGCGTGATCCTGGATGACCTGCTCAGCCTCTTCCTTTGAGATCTCCAGCTTCTCTTCCAGCTCAAGAAACCGAGCTTGCAGCTCGTCATATTTCTCTTGTGCTGCGGTAAGCTTCACCTCGGCCTCATTTTGGACATGACCAACTTTATCTTTCGAGTACAAGATTTTGGTTTCTTTCGCCTTGAGGGCTCGGGTTAATTGTTTGATTTGTTCAAGCCATGGAGATACATCAAATAACTCGGGAGAAGACTACATACAAAGGTAAGAAATTTTTTCAATAAAATTGAATTTTTTTTAAAGCCTTCACGGCATGATCAAAGCGACATCCTAGCGATGCCGTAGTACATATGATCTACAAAAAGATCTACCAAAAAAAGAAAAGAAAAGGGGGGCAGGGGATCAACTGACCCTTCCAGTGGCCTTTTCCTCATTGCTGAGGTCCCTCTTGCTCGGCCATTGGTGTTCTCCGGCTCACCATTCACTGGTTCGACCACCTCGGCATCTTGCCCCTCGGCCTAGTCGCCTAGTCTGGTGATCACAGCCTCGAGCATGGCATCTCTATCCACCGGGTATGCCCGGATAGCCTCAGCAGTGAGCACCGTAGATGAGAAGTCAAGACTCTCCAACACGGGGAAGGTCGTCATGCCCTCCGACGACAAGGCCTTTGCGTAAGCGCGAAACAAAGCCTCGTCCGACATTACTTCGTACCCGTACTTAGACTTCTCCAAGTTCAGGTAATCCGCGGCGATCTCGTCGATTATATCCGACGCCACGGTCGTGTTCAGCATGGTGGCCAGCTCGTTGGCCAGCTCGGAGAATTTCCTCAACAAGAATAGCCTCTCTGCGAAAGCGCAAAGTACCTGTCCCTGCGAAGCCGCCACCTCGACCTCCCGGCACCTTGCCACCTCCACCTCGGCCCTCATTGAGGCCGCCTCAGCCTTATTCGAGGCCACCTCAGCCTTATTCGAGGCCACCTCAGCCTTCAGCGAAGCCACCTCGGTATTCGCCGCTTCTGCTGCTGCCAGCACTGCGGCCTCCCTTCTCTCTACCTCCTGGGCCTTTGCCTCAGCTGTAGCCACCTTGTTGACAAGATCATCCTTGTCCTTCTTTAACTCCCGGGCAACCTGGGCCAGCTTATGATATTGAACGACCCTATTGTTGATGAAGTTCGTCAGCTCCACGGCCATGTACTCAGCCCCCTACGATAACATTAATCAGCATTAAATAAGGCAGTAAAGAGTCAACATAATGCACACGGAGGATAGAGCGTAATACCTCGGGAAATGGCCGACGTCGAGCTGAGGCTTGGTCAGATGGCTAACCACTAACAATTGTACTCTCCTCCTCTTCGGAGGGTACAACGATTTCTCGCGCCTCCTTGCTCGACGCGTGGTGGAGCGAGGCGGTGGAAAGCCCGCCGGTGGAGAGGCTGCGGACATCGTCTTCTCTGCCTCCATAGCAGACCTTGGCCTCTTCTTCTTGTTGCCGCCGAAGTTCACTGCAATGAAGCAAAGAATGGATTAAAATAAGAAAAACAAGACAAAAGAAGAAGACTCACAAGACACAAATAGGGCTTCACCCTTCACCGGATCCACCATCGTAGTGGGATCATAAGGACTCAGCCCCACCATGGCGAGCTCGCCTCACTATACTCTTCGGAGATGACGCCGAGCTCTCCCAAAGTTTCCTCAAGGTCACCAAATGTATCTTCGGTGCCTTGGTCTTCTAACTTCTCCGTCTTCCAGGCGAACTGGAAGACCTCTTCAGATCGCAGAAGAAAAATTTCTTCTGCCAGTTCGAAATTTTTGTTTTCGTCTTAACTCTAAAGTTGAGACGAGGGGATAGGTAATGCCACCCAGAACTAGGTTTAAATTGAAAAAACCTAAGGATCATCCCTAGGGTAAGTGGAAAACCGAGACGACCGGCTACGATGCCGAGACTAGTTAATTGCCTAAAGGGGTTCAGCATAATCTGCCCTAAGGCAATGCCGAACTTCCATTGCAATTCGGCGTATATGGGCAGAAGGGGAAGACGAAGACCACAACTTAGGCAATCCTCGTAAATGGTGAAAAACCCGACCGGAGGCGCACAAGCCCTATCCTCCGGACGAGGAACGACAAGAAGAACAGAGTTTGGAAATAAATATTTTTTGGCAATTTTTTGGATTGAGGGGGCATCTAGACTCGATGCAAAATCAGAAACCCTATTGGACCTTTCTACGGCAGGAAAAACAACTCTATATGACCTAGTAATGGATGAGTCAACGGTGAAACACTCTATATCTATGTAAGGCGACCGACTTGATGTCGCCGCCGGAGAACCCGACGGTGACACGGACTCCTCACGGCCTTCGTTGCCGTGAGACTAACTGACACGAGAAGAGGAAGCCATGGATGAATGACTTACTTGTGCTTGATGACTTGGAACTGGAACTCTTTACAGCAATAACGTTGGAAATTCCGACGGTGGTGAGCGGCGGCGATGGAAATGGCAGAAACTCAAAAAACTTTTTGAAATTTTGGGAAAGGTGATGAAATGTCCTATCAAGTTATATTCCTATTTCGCCTTTTCACTTTCCCCCCTGACACAATCGCGCCCCTACTTTATCGGGAACCCAATCGTTGCATTTATTAAAAGTAACTGACACATCCCGTGTTCGTCTCGACGGGACGGTATGCATTTGACTTCCTCAAATTTATTTTTTGACGAGGCAAAGCACTTTTCCTCTACCTCGTCTTTGACAGGACGGTATGCATTTGACTTTGTCAAATTTATTTTTTGACGAGGCAATGCACTTTTCCTCTACCTCGTCTTCGACGGGACGCTATTCACATCCTCATTTCTACACCTTTTTGGGGGGGATGTGATAGGATATGGCCCAACTACTAGGCCCAAGCATCACGCCCAATATAAATGGACCCGATATTAAGCTCGGCCTACGCAAGTTCGGCCCAAGTAAGAAAGACTTCTTCACGAAGCAAGGAAGACTTCTTGATCGACTGCAACTCAAACTCCAATAGAGATGTAGAAGACTCGGATGTCTACCATAAAGATCGAGATAAGCTCAAAGAGTCCTTATAGGAATAGACTTTGTATTAAGGTCGAACTCCAGATGATTATCTATAAATAGGGGTTAGAATAGAATGAGAAAGGGAGGGAGAACAACCTTGTAATCAATACTCATATTATTCAATAAGATCAATACTCTTGCTCCGTGGACGTAGATCTATTCTAATAGATCGAACCACGTTATATCTTTGTGTCATTTTTACAATTTCGTTACGCTCATTGAAGACCCTACGAAAATTAGATCGATCATTCGGTAATACCGAACACCGATACCGACATAATACTGATACCGCGGCAATACCGTTAAATACCGGTACTGATATAATACCGATACCATGGTATTACCGGTAATGCCGAACAATACCGATATTGATATAATACCGATACCGCAGAAATATCGTTAAATACCGATATTTTGCTGAATATTTTATATATTTTTATTTATAATATTTTTATATTTAAGTAAATTCGAATTTTAATACAACCTTAATAAAATTTTAATACCACTTAATAATATACAAGATGGTATATCAGAAAGATGCTATAAATATGTTATACATAATTTTTCTTTTTAATCTTTTAATGATTATAATACATAAACTAACAAAGAAAATAATTGTATTATACTAGTATAATGTAATAGTGTTGCGAAATTAATTTACATTTGTTAAATATGTAGTAGTATATGATATTTCATAATTCATACAAACTTTTATACTATTGTAATTTCAAAATCAATATATATATTAAAAAATTATAATACCATGTTAATTGTTAACACATTGAGAATTAATGAATTATGACTCTATGAAATTTGAAATTATTTATGATCACGCTAAAATAATTTATGAATTATGATCACGCTAATAATGCTAATGCTTGCAAAAAATAAAATATTATGAATAATTTAATATAATTTGGTATATATCTTAAGAAAAAACTTTTTATTTCTAACAAAGTATATATCAACAAACACGATAATTGTATTTAAGTAATATTTCTCAAGATTTGGCATTACTACGTCAATCGTCGACACATTGATAACTAATGAACTATGACTCTATAAAATAAAATATTATGAATAATTTAATATAATTTGGTATATATCTTAAGAAAAAACTTTTTATTTTTAACAAAGTATTAATCAACAAACACGATAATTGTATTTAAGTAATATTTCTCAAGATTTGATTGTTGTTGGATTTTTTGTTGTTGTTAGATTCTATTGTTTCTTTCTTGTTGACTTTGTAATTTGTATGTTTTAGAGGACTATTAAAATGTTCATGCTTCTTTAATTTTGCATTATATTAGTAATTATTTAGTAGGTATTTTTTCGGTATTTCGTTAATTTTTTCGGTATTTCGGTATTTTTTTCGGTATTTCAGTATTTTTTCGGTATGATTTGTTTCGGTATTTTGGTATTTTTTTGATATTTCGGTATTGCCGTTCGAATTTGGTATTACCGAATTATCGGCACGGCATCGGTATCCATTTTGACCAATACCGATTTTTCGGTATACCGGTATGCGGTATACCGAAACCTTCGGTACGGTATCGGTATCGATATTTCAATACCGGTGAAGTTCGGTATCGGTATCGGTATTGGGTAAAAATACCGGTATTCGATACTGACCCACCCCTAGTTCAATCCTCCTTGAGCTATTTTTTTTTTCCTTTTATTATTTATTTTATTGTAACTACATTTCTTTTGTTTTTTTTTTTTTCTCTATATTTCTTTTGATTTCATTTTTTCTTTTCATCTACTCCTTATGTACATTTTTTTCTTGTTGATCGCCCCTCACTTTAGGGGTGAGGGAGATGCAATGATAACCGATGTATTACAATCGGGTCGAATCCACAGGGATTGCGATGGCGTAAGAATTTCAAGTAGTAACTCGATTACTTAACTACTATCCAAACTATCGAGTAACATGTTTTTGTGTTTTTTATTTACTAAAGAGAATTGAAAAGTAATTAACAAACTTAAGACTTAATTAAACAAGCAATAAGTAGCAAACGATATGAAATCAATAGGAAATGCAAGTGACTCCAATTATACTTCAATTAGGTCTAAGTGATAGGGATGTAACACTTTAACTAGAATTAGCCATTTTAATCCAATTTCATGTGGGAAACTTCCTAAGTATGATCCACTCAATTACTCATTGTAATGAAATCAAATAGATTAATGAAAGGCCTAATTCCTACTAAGATATTAAGCAATTCATTAACTCTCAAAAGCTTATGGAGTTCCTTAACCCTACTATACTCTAGCATACAAGTCTCTTGATCCTAGCATCTAATCTAAGCCTCCTAAACATTAGATCAAACACTTCATATGCAACTATGGTGATCAATCACAATTACATAATAAAACATAGCCCAAGA
This sequence comes from Mentha longifolia, assembly GCA_001642375.2. NCBI lineage: Eukaryota > Viridiplantae > Streptophyta > Magnoliopsida > Lamiales > Lamiaceae > Mentha > Mentha longifolia. Next base: position 8,151,573 of record CM038119.1, read on the forward strand.
GAAATGAACATGAAATTAGAAGGTAAATTCATAATTAAAGCTTAATCTCATCACTTATCCCTAATCTACATATAATTGGAATCACAAAGAGATTAAGCTAGACATGATCAAAGAAATTAAACCATAAAAAGTAAATAAAATCATGCTTAAAAGAAAGAGAATTTAATAAGGAAGAAGAAAATGGTCTTGAATCTTCAATCCACAAAGTAATGCTCTCCAAATCTTCAAAATACTAAAAAGGAAAAAGGAAATATTTAAATGTGCAAAAGATACACAAATGGGGTGAATTTAGGGATTAAATACATCAAAAACCGAGTTTGGAACGAGTTGGACCGAATTTTGAAGAACCAAACTCGGTCAATAAGTGTAATCCACGCTTGACCGGCGGTCTGTGGGAAGGGAAACCGGCGGTCTGGCAAACCGCCGGCCAGACTGCCATCTATGCTGTCCAATGTGAAGGGGAACCTGCGGTTTGATGAAGATTCCCAGCGGTTTGGCAAACCGCCGGCCAACCCGCCGGTTTTCCTTCTCTTGCGCAACTTCGCCATTTTCGCTCATTCTCTCTCGTCCGAACTCCGATTCTCGATCCACTTTTTGCTATGGCTTCCTAACGAGCTCCTCTTCGTCATGGAATGATTAATTTGGCCAAGTAAGTTCTCCATTATTCCTGCAAAAAGCATAAAGAGACTCGAGAGAATGAGGAAAACATAAATGAAATCAAACTAGTGAAACCCTAACTATAGAACTTGAAATTCCACATTTTAAACACAAGTTTCACTCTAATAGAGCTCGATTCTACCTCATTTCCGGCCCTCGATCCTTAGCTACTTGAATGCTCTTTCAAATTCTTACAAAAATGGATCGAAAACCGAAAAGAAACGAGAAAAGTAGAATGTATGCTACAAGTTAAGAAACCCTAGCATTTCTAACCTTTAAGCACATGAATCGAGACTTAGACACACGCAAAACACACTCAACATGCACATAAAATACGTGTTAATCACTTGTCATTTTTTTTCTCTCTTTCATCTACTCCTTATGCAAAAAATAAAATTCTATATTTTTTCTTTTACTTTTTAAAAATCACATTCTTTACTTTTTCCTATTTTTCTATTCAAAAGAGATTGTAATTTTTTTTCCTTTAATTTTTATAATTAAAAGGATATTCTCCTTTTCATTTTTAATAATTTAAAAGGATATTTTTTTCTACCATTTATTTTAAATAATTATTAAAAGTACAACTTTTCGGCATATTGAAACGGCATGCCGAAAAATTCTAAGCAAATAAATGGATGATGAAGGAAGTTTTTTTTTAAGTTATTATAAGTTGTGTTGGAAATTTGGTTTTGACCAAATTAATAATAATTAATGTTTAACTTATTAATTAAATTGAATATTAGATTATTGTTCTACTCGCGGAGTAGATGAACGTGGTATATTTATATGCTTAAAACCGATTTCCGGTGAGTGAGATATAAATGTTCAAAGTTTGGTGGAGAGTTACTTCATTAATTAATGAAGTGTAAGTTATACAACATCGATTAAATATTAATGTGGTGTGATGTTTAAATGAGTTTAAATATGTGGGCTTAGTATCAAGTGGGCTAAGTAAGTGGATAAGTGTGTGGTTGGGCTCTCGCGTGAACACACACTCGATCCGCCGCCCGCCGCTGTCCGGCTCGGGCCTCGGCCTCGGGTTCGGGTTTCATGGACTTGGATCTTGGATCTTGGTCCTTTGGGCTGGTCTTTGGGCCTGTTCAGGTTTCGTGGCCGTAGACTTGTATCTTGGCGATTGGTCCTTTGGGCTGGTCTTTGGACTTGTTTGTGGGCCTTATATACTATATTTTTTGGACCACCAAAACTATAGTATTTTGGGCTTGTGCAACATGAGTCAAATCCGTCTTGTGAGCCTAATTATCTCGCGTCCAACCCACGTGGCCGTTCCGTCTTCCGGGGGGTGTTCTAGAAGGGCTGTTACACAGGACCCTTTATCTCCTCCACTCCTCCACTTCCTCCAACGTCGAAGAAGCTCAAGAACAAGAAGAAAAAAAAACATGCTGCCAACGTCGCCGAGAAAGAAGGCGAGTGGGTGAAAGAAAACTTTTTGGCTGGTTCATCGAGGTAAAGATGAGGCTATTGAAGCGTTTACTTCAAGAATGAAGCCAAAAATTAACTAAGTGGTCGAATTAAGAGTGTTCAAAGTGACAGAGGTGGCGAATATGTTGCTCCGTTTGAAGAATTATGCAACGAAAGTGGTATAATTCATTAAACGGCAGCTCCATACTCACCTCAATCAAATAGCGTTGCTGAACGTAATAATCGAACTCTTAAGGAGATGATGAATGCTTTGTTGATTAGTTCAGGGTTGCCCCAAAACATGTGCATGGGGGGGAAGCTTAACTATATACTGAACAAGATTCCACTCAAAGGTAAAGATGTTACACCTTATGAGTTATGGAAAGGTTGGAAATCATCGTATAAATACCTTAAAGTGTGGGGGTGTTTGGCGAAGGTTGAAGTGTCTCTACCTAAACAAGTTACAATTAGCCCTAAAACGGTTGATTGCATCTTTATTGGGTATGCGCATAACAGCAGCGCCTATCGCTTTGTTATCCACAAGTCGGAAGTACCCGACATGACTGTGGGAACAACGATCGAGTCAAGGAAAGCGATATTCTTTGAACACATATATCCTTGTAAAGACAAGGGTAATGTAGAAACCAATTCTAGCAATAGAATTGAAGGTGAAGCCACGAGTTCTAGATTCGAGGATGAAGAACCTAAGTCACGCAAGCGACAAAGGTCTAATCCGGAAGATAGTGAACCGAGACGTGGTAGTAGAGTTCGGAAACCTAAGCAATTTGGTTTGGATTATGTAGTGTTCATGTTGGATCAAGAACTAACGACGATCAAATAAGCTTTTTCTAGATCGGACAGTCCGTTTTGGAGAGAAGCAGTGCAAAGTGAAATTGATTCCATTAGGCAAAATCACACTTGGGTGTTGGTTGATTTGCCTGAAGGTTGTAAGCCCTTAGGATGCAAATGGATCCTTAAAAGAATATACAAGGCAGATGGATCAATTGATAAGTACAAAGCCTGTTTGGTAGTCAAAGGGTTTAAACAAAAGGAGGGGTATGATTATTTTGATACCTACACTCATGTAACAAGGATTACATCCATTCGTGTGCTTCTCGCGATTGCCACCTTGTATAATCTTGAGATACACCAAATGGATGTGAAAACTGCTTTTCTCTATGGAGATCTAGAGGATGAAATCTATATGGAACAACTGGAATGATTTGTAGAACCTGGTCAAGAGAAGAAGCACCACTTCAATGGCACTTGAAATTTGATGATATGATGTTATCAAATGGGTTTAGGATAAACGAGCGTGATAAATGTGTTTACATTAAGAACACAAATAACGGGTACGTTATTATGTGTCTTTATGTAGATGACATGTTAATCATGGGTAGTAATATCTGTGTAATTAACGAAACTAAAAGCATGTTAAGGAGAAACTTTGACATGAAAGACTTGGGTTTAGCAGATGTAATTCTTGGAATGAAAATTCTAAGGAAATCCAATGGGATTGTCTTGTCACAATCTCACTATGTTGAGAAAGTGCTCAAGAAATTTAACGCTTTTGAAAGCTTGCCCGCTAAAACTCCGATTGAACTTAATGTTCATTTGAGCAAAAACCGAGGAGAGTCAGTTGCTCAAGAAGACTATGCTCGGGTCATAGGGTGTTTAATGTATCTTACAAATTGCACTAGGCCCGACATAGCGTGTGCCGTGAACAAATTGAGTCGTTACACGAGCAATCCGAGCAAAGAGCATTGGAGAGCTCTTGTACGAGTTTTGAGATACTTGAAGTATACTCTAAGTCATGGGCTACATTTTTTGAGATACCCCCCCCCCCCGGTAATTGAAGGGTACTGTGATGCGAATTGGATTTCGGACATGAAAGATTCACTTTCTACAATGGTATGAGTTTACTATTGGGGTGGAACTGTTTCGTGGAGATCCACAAAATAAACGTGTATAGCCCGATCCACCATGGAGTCTGAGTTCATAGCTTTAGATATAGCTGGTGAACAAGCCAAATGGCTAAGAAACTTTCTTGAGGACATTCCATGTTGGGAGAAACCATTGCCTCCGGTGATGATTCACTGCGATAGCCAGACGGCTATTGGCAGGGCAAAAAGTGGTTTGTATAATGGTAAGTCTCGACATAACATTTGATCACAACTGGGATTATCTCAGTCGACTATGTGAAGTCGTTGGATAATCTAGCGATCCACTAACCAAAGGGTTAAACCATGATCAAATGTATAAGTTTCTAGAGAGAATGGGAGTAAAATCCACAAATTAAGAACTATCATAGTGGTAACCCAACCATGATGATTGGAAACCCCAAGAACTTAGTTCAATGGGAAAACTAAGATATGAAAGTTCGTGTGTAAACACTCACTTCTATCTATTCCCTAGAAAGTGTTTGAGTGTTAAAAGCTTGCCTAGTGGTAAGGTTAAGTCTATGACTTTTAATGATTCCTAAATACCTCGAAGAGGTTGAGTATGGCAAGATATTCGGTATGTAAGTGTGAAGTGAGACCGCTTTGTGGGAGATACACTTATGAAACCAAAGGGGTGTCCAAGGCTCAAATGGACACAAATCGTGAGAACGGATGAGGTTGAGGTGTTTAAGCATTAACATCATTGTCTAAGTGCACGCCGTGGAGGAATAGTTCAAAGCATTGCACTACTATGCCACCTGTGTACTCAATGATGTTGACTATGGAAGGTTCAAAGCTATAAACTACCTATCCTAATACTTTTATATCTCGTGAGGATTGAGCTCTTGCATCTGCATACATTTGCATATGGCTATCTCACTCATGTGAGGATTGTTAGAAATTTGGTTTTGACCAAATTAATAATAATAATTAATGTTTAATTTATTAATTAAATTGAATATTAGATTATTGTTCTACTCGCGGAGTAGATGAACGTGGTATACTTATATGCTCAAAATCGATTTCCGGCGAGTGAGATATAAATGTTTAAAGTTTAGTGGAGAGTTACTTCATTAATTAATGAAGTGTAAGTTATACCACATCGATTAAATATTAATATGATGTGATATTTAAATGAGTTTAAACATGTGGGCTTAGTATCAAGTGGGCTAAAAAAGTGGATAAGTGTGTGGTTGGGCTCTCGCGTGAACACACACTCGATCCACTATTGCCGTCCGTGCCGGCTCCGGCTCAGGTCTTAGGTTCGGGTTGGGGTTCGGGTTTCGTGGCCGTGGACTTGGATCTTGGCGATTGGTCCTTTGGGCCTGTTCGGGTTTTGTGGCCGTGGACTTGCATTTTGGCGATTGGTTCTTTGGACTGATCTTTGGACTTGTTCGTGGGCCTTACATACTATATTTTTTAGACCACCAGAACTATAGTGTTTTGGGCTTGTGCAACATGAGCCCAATCCGTCTTGTGAGCCCAATTGTCCCGCATCCAATCCACGTGGCCGTTCCGTCTTCCGGGGGTGTTCTAGAAGGGCTGTTACACACGACCCTTTATCTCCTCCACTCCTCCACTTCCTCAAACGGCCAAGTAGTGGCGTAGTTGCTCATTAATGCATTATGGCATTTAATCCTCCCATGGTGAGTCGCCTATATATACGAGGCATGGTTGCATTTGAGAGACACACATCCAAACGCATCTTGCTGCATACCTCTCTCCCTTGTTCATTTTCGAGCTCAGTTTTTCGCCTCTATTCAGTTCGCCAGAGCTCCAATGTTTTGCGGTGCTGCTACCTTTGAGACGAAGCCGTTTTATATTTGGGGACGATACGCCGAAACTGAGAGCACTACCGGGCGTATCTCGTCTTGCGGAAAGAGGACTTTCCTCGACTCGGCTTTTAGTTCTTTGTTTGTTGTAATCTTCAATTATTGTTGTAATCTTTGTACGCCCGACAAGTTCGTGTACTCATTTTTCTAACAAGTTGGACCCCCTAAACCATATTTCTGGCTTCGTCACGTATATAAGTCAAAGAATCATGATAAAGTATATGGAGATAATACTACCATAGGCTTGCTCATCCTCTACACATCTTCACCCCTTAGATAGATTAGCTAAAACTCATCATAAGATCTTTATTTTGGTTGTAACGGGGCTTAAGACAAATGATATGAAGTATGTGGTACTAGGCTAAGGTCTAGAATAGCACGAAGATGGAGATTTTGCCTAATTTTTCTCTCTATTTTTCTTTGCCTTTATTCCGAACCTAAGCACACAATTCTAGACTTATATATATATTTTTTCTCTTTCAGTTCAGTCCATTTTTTTTATTTCTTTTTTTTTTTTTTTTTTTTTGGGGTACAGCTACTTGGACATTTTATGCCACTTGACCTAGGTGTTTTTCAGTGCCCATTTCATACCGACATTACTTTTTTCATTCTATTTTCTTCTATCATGTGCTAAGTCCTTTATGGTAATAAATGATGGAATAATTCATTCCAAACATTTATAGTGAGATAGGAAAGAAAAATAACAAGCTCAAAGAGGCTTATCAAAGAGGAAAATTGTAGGGTTCATCATTTTTTGCCTAATGGGCTATGAAAGAAATTATGCTTAAATCATATAAGGGTCTCGACGAGAAACATGAACAAGTTCTAGAGCAAGTCATAGTTGCGAGTTGTCACAACCCGACTTAAAATAAAGATGATTAAGACAGAAAAACCGTGACAATAATTAATCATTTAATCATGACAATAAGATAATTAAGCAATATATCCTCAATTATATGAAAATAGTCAATAACTCGTATACAAGAATGTTGGTCCCGAAAGTGATTAACACACATAGAGGATGGGTGAATATGTGTGTTGAGAAGTGTTTAACTTCTCTTTCGTTTTTCAGCCTTTTTATCGAGTAGACACTTTAAATGCTGGTGAAGCTTTCGAAGCTTCTCGCTCGTGTGAGTATTGTGCGGAATGTGGTGAGACTTGAGCTTTTCTTGCAAATTAAAACCTTGTTAATAATTAAAACGTTTGTGTGTGTATGCAAATAATCAAAGAAATAAATAATTTAAAGTAAAGAGACACAAACAATTTATAGTGGTTCGGAGCACCTCTCCTATGTCCACTCTATCCACAACGGGATGAATACCTTCACTCGGTATCCCTTGTTTTATACTTCCAAGGGGAAGTGATTCAAGGCTAGTAACAAACTTGCACTTGAATCCTCAGAGATTTTACGGACTCTCAAGAAGCCTTACAACAACAAACTTTGCTACAAAAACTTTACAACCTTACAACTCAATCTAACACAATAGACTTGGTTTCGGGGTATTTGGGTTTTCGTAAATGAGAATCCTTTACAATGAAGATCACAAGTAAAGGGATAAGGATTCTCGAAGCTAGGCTTTGGATATATGCGGTTGAACCTAGAAAGAAAGTAGTTGCAATACTCAAGAAAATAGATTTCTTGAGCACACACTAATGTGAAGCGCTTCGAAAGAACTAAAGAAGTGTAAAGGATAATTTGCTTGAGTTCTTGCGAGTAGTATGCTTGAATTGTTTGTACGTGCATTAGTTTTAGTGTGTGCAACTCCTTCTATTTATAGTAAGGAACCCTACTTCCCATTGAGAGAGAAGAGGTTGTGTGTTCCTTAATTTCCGGATAATTCGGCGTGTCAGTCGTTTTTCAGGTTTTTCAAACAACAGTACTAGGAAGGGATGTTCGCCGCACCTAGGGGTATGACAGTCTTCACCTAATCTTGACTTTTCGGACTGTAGCCGCCTCCATTGTGCAATGGTGTGTTGACACGTAAGCTTTAGGCGGTGATGTCAGATATCCGAACGTTTGAAATTCAAACTTGGATTTTGCGAGTCAAACTTATCACACTAGCACTGATTGACGCTTTAAGTTCTGTTCCGTATGAGAGACGCTTTGGGTAAGCTGATTTGAGAGCGCTTCGCTTCTACTGATCGGAAGCTCGCTCTAAGCATCTTTATCTGAAGCGTTTCAAAGACGCTTTGCATAACTTTACTGCTGACGCTTTCACTGCTAGAGCCGCTTCGCTTCCTGACGCTTCGCGAACTCTGACTGCTTCATCCTTAACACTTCTAGACTAAAATAAAAGCTTCCTAACATTCAAACTTTGCTAAGTATATCTTGTCTAGATTCATCAAAATTAATAAGGGAAATATTCTACTTAGGGTTTTGGAATCGAATCAAAACAAATTGTTTATTAACTTGATCCAAGTTCCCCCTTAACATAATATCCCAATAATTTCCCTCTTTTTGATGATGCCAAAACCCGACGTCAATTACTTACACAAATCTAGACAATTCTAGGCTAAGTATAAGAAGGAGAGTGGGTTAGGCAAAGCACAATATTAATGCAGTTATGAAAGCATAAATAAAGACAATGAGAAATTGTCTTAAAGCAATAAAAGATATCATTGTATATATGATGAGAGAAGATACAAATATAATGAAATCTACTTGAAGCATTTTCGAGGGGCAGGAGGGATCATGCCATAGACATTGTAGACTTTATCCTTGATGACAGCTAGAGAGCAGTTAGGATGATCGTTCTGTTCAAGCCATTAGGCACATTCATCGATCTCCTTTCTGATTGCTTCCTCATCAGGAATAGCGCCTCCAATGAGTGGGAGTTTGTAGCTTTCTTGCTTCGGCGGTTTGAGAGTCGCTCCATCTGCCAACTCCAAAATTTTGTTGAAGAGAGAGGCTTTGCAATGATCCATGTATGCAATGAAGCAATCCATGGCGTATTCAGTGCGAAAGCCTTGCTAGTAGAAGAAGCGTTTGACGAACTTCACCTTGACATCATTCCACTCCTCCTTGAGGTCAGCTGGAATAATCTCATCAACAAATTTGGCATTAGAAGCCTCATCCCTCAGCCTCTTCCTATCGAATTCGTCCCTGGCAAATAGCTTGCTTCCTGCATTCCTCGAAAGCTTTTGTTCGCAAGCCCTCGACAAAGACTCTTTTCCCTTTAAGCGCTTCCATCTTCAAAAGATAAAACACTTTATCCAAGTCCATCACCACCTGTTCATTGAAAACTTCATCCCTGCACTCTGACACTGCTTTATATTTTGCCATCACTTCCAGACATTCTTTTTCAGCGGCGTTAGTCGGAGTGTACTTCAACAGATCAACGCTTTAGGGTCGTTAGCCCACACCAACTGACAAACTTTGTACATGTTGGTGCCATGGCTTCAGACGTACTTCAAAAATCATGAAGTAACCTCCATCACGGGTGGAGGTAGCGAGAATTCGCCAAAGAATTCACGGATCTCCTCTTCAGCCCAAGAGAGATCCCTGTCAATAGCCTTCACTACTGGGCTTGACGCTTTGGGAGTGGGAGGAGTGTCAGCTTCCAGCTCCTCATCTACTGATGGACTTGATGTTCCATCATTAAAATTGAGAGCGCCAATGCGAACAACATCCTCTCCAGGCGCATCAACTTCCTCTCCTTCTTCATCCTGTGTGGCTTGGGCACCGGCTTCCAGATCCTGACTCAACGTCTGGTCAGAGTCTGAAGCATTGGAAGAGGAAGCGGTGCTTTCCTCATCATCTTCATCTATCAATCCACGCTTTTTAGTCGTGGAAGGGACTGATTTCTCTGACATTGGACGGCGCTTTAGCTTCTTTGGGGCTTTACCACCCTTCTTCTTCTTCCCTGCCTCTAACGCTTTCTTGAGGAGCGAAGCCACCTCTTCTGTGTATTCAATGGTAGTAGCGGTTGGAGGGGCTACGCAAAATTCGTCACCTGGAAGTGCCTTGCTAAAAAGCACTCTTGTGTACGCCTTCTCCACTGGTCATTCTTGTGCAGGCTAGTGTGCTCCAAAAACAACAACACTTTCATGCCGTATTTTAGCTTTCCACGGAAAGCGAACTTTCCACGGTTTGCTCCCTCTGTGATTTCACTCACGTCTTTCTTCGCTTCCAAGAGCTGGTTGATAAACCACTCTCTCCAATTGAAAGCGGTGTTGTTGATGGCGGTCTCACAGAGCGCTAACATCAGTCGAATCTTCTGCTCTGTGAGTGTACTCCAGCTCCCAGTGTGATACGAACCTTCACAGATCTATATAACTTACGTACGCGGAAGACTGAATTGAACTAATGGAAATCCCAATACGTCTACGAACTAAACCCCTAAGTAATATAGATAAGCCGAAACCTCTATATCCCAAAGAGACGGTCGCCGAGCCACACGGGGACGCTGAATGACACACAACGAGGGATGATGAACTCGTTGATTCGCCGGATAAAGAATTCATCTTGGAAAAATCAAGAGGAATTCGAAGAACTCTCAAGAGAGAATAAAACTCACAATATTATTAATGATCAATGTTAATTTTCGGCCATGACATAAGGGCCATATATATAGTGCTCAAAAACCTATCTAAACCTAGCCCAACTATGAAATAACTTAAGTATAGTCAAACTATGGGTCAAACCCATCAAATAACATAATAAAGCCAAAAATAAAGCCTTTTAAGGCACAAAACATGGGCTGCAAAATAAAGTCACGAAAATAATAACTAAGTCTTTAATCTTCAGCCCGATCACACTTGATAAGATTAACGAGTCGTGGGCTGCCCGATCCGCCATCTCCAATGGGCTTCTTCATCAACTCTTGAGCCCAATCTTCTTGAACCAATCCTTGCAAAGCTTCCTTGAACTTCTTAGCTCGAGCTGTTGTCACCGGCCCACTTGGAACACGAACGGGATCTCGACTCATGCTTCTTGGACTCCATCATTGCCCTCCTCTTGAAGAGGATTTGTCCTCAAATCCAAGTCGTCACCTATATCAAAATGACTCAAATCAGTAACATTAAATGTAGCACTAACATTATACTCACCGGGCAAGTCCAATTTGTAGGCATTGTCATTGATGCGCTCCAACACTTGAAAAGGTCCATCGCCTCGAGGTAGCAACTTCGAACGCCTTTGCAACGGAAACCTTTCCTTGCGCATATGCAGCCATACCCAATCACCGGGTTCAAACACCACCTTGCGACGTCCCTTGTTTGCTTGCTTGGCATACTGCTCTGTTCGCCTTTCAATGTTCATTATCGCCTTCTTATGAATCTGTTTCACAAAATTAGCCCTTTTTCGGCCATCAAGATCAGTATGTTCATGCTCAGGTAAAGGAGATAAATCCAATGGAGTCAAAGGATTAAAACCATAAACAATCTCAAATGGCGAAAATTGAGTAGCAGAATGAACAGAACGATTATAAGCAAACTCAACATGTGGCAAACATTCTTCCCAAGACTTGATGTTCTTTTTTATGATAGCCCTAAGCAACATAGACAAAGTCCTGTTGACTACTTCAGTTTGACCATTAGTTTGTGGATGACAAGTAGTAGAAAACAACAACTTAGTACCCAACTTACCCTACAACGTCTTCCAAAAGTAGCTCAAGAACTTAGAATCCCTATCAGAAACAATAGTCTTAGGCATACCATGCAGTCTAACAACCTCTCTAAAGAACAAATCAGCAACATGAGATGCATCATCAGACTTATGACATGGAATGAAATGTGCCATCTTAGAGAATCTATCAACAACCACAAAGATGGAATCGCTACCACACTTACTCCTAGGCAACTCTAAAACAAAATCCATAGATATATCAATCCAAGGTGCATCAGGAATAGGCAATGGTGTATGCAGACCATGGGAACTCACTCTAGACTTGGCTTGCTTACAAGTAACACATCTACCACAAATTCTCTCAACATCACGTTTCATATGAGGCCAAAAGAAATATTCATGCAAAACAGCTAAGGTCTTAGCAATACCAAAATGTCCCATCAAACCCCACCATGAGACTCAAGCAAAAGCAATCCACGTAGAGAGCATTTAGGAACACATAACTTATTCTTCCTAAATAGATAATCATCATGCCTAAAAACTCTCCACTAACAGATTTCTCACATTCTCGATAAATCTCACCAAAATCAGCATCACTCACATAAAGACTCTTGATGCACTCAAAACCAAGCAACTTAGCATCTAGAGTAGAGATCAAGGCATACCTCCGAGAAAGTGCATCAGCCACCACATTTTCTTTACCTTGTTTGTACTTGATAACATATGGAAACGTCTTAATAAACTCCATCCACCTAACATGCCTCTTGTTTAGCTTGTGTTGCCCCTTCAAGTGCTTCAACGACTCATGATCAGTGTGAATGACGAACTCCTTGGCCCATAAGTAGTGTTGCCACGTTTTTAAGGCCCTCACCAATGCATACAGCTCCTTATCATACGTCGGATAGCTCAAAGTTGGTCCATTGAGCTTCTCACTAAAGTACGCAACTGGCCGCCCTTCTTGCATCAAAACTGCACCAATACCAACACAAGAAGCATCACATTCAATCTCAAAAGATTTAGAAAAGTTAGGAAGAGATAATACCGGGGCGTGTGTCAACTTGTACTTCAACAACTGAAATGCCTTTTCTTGCTCTTCTCCCCAATGAAACTCCACATTTTTTTTTATCACTTCCGTCAACGGTGCTGCAACACTGCTGAAATGTGGCACAAATCGCCTATAGAAGCTAGCAAGTCCGTGAAAACTTCTAACATCTCCAATGCTCTTCGGACTCGGCCACTCTTGGATAGCTCGTATTTTCTCCTCATCAACCTGTACACCCTGTGCACTAACAACAAAACCGAGAAAAACAAGCTTGTCCGTACAAAAGATGCACTTCTTTAGGTTAGCATACAACTTTTCTTTCCTAAGTACATCTAAAACAGACCTCAAATGCTGAACATGCTCATCATGACTCTTACTGTATATTAGAATATCATCAAAATAGACCACAACAAATCTGCCTATGTAAGCACGCAAAACATGATTCATAAGATGCATAAACATACTAGGAGCATTAGTCAAACCAAAGGCATAACCAGCCACTCATACAAACCAAGTTTTGTCTTAAAAGCAGTTTTCCATTCATCTCCTTCCTTAATCCTAATCTGATGATAACCACTACGCAAATCAATCTTAGAAAACACACAAGAGCCATGCAATTCATCAAGCATATCATCTAAACGAGGGATGGGATGTCGATACTTTACCGTTATGTTGTTGATGGCTCGGCAGTCACAACACATCCTCATCGCCGAGTCCTTCTTCGGCACAAGTAACACAGGAACTGCACAAGGACTCAAACTCTCCCTCACGTGCCCTTTTGCCAACAAGTCTCCAATCTACCTCTCCAATTCCTTCGTCTCTTCCGGATTGGTTCGATAAGCTGGCCTATTTGGAAGTGTCGCACCTGGCATAAAATCAATCTGGTGCTCTATCCCTCAAATTGGTGGTAAGCCTGAAGGTGTTTCTTCGGGAAAGACATCATCAAATTCCTGCAAAACAAAAGAAATAAAAGGGGAAGAGAGTCGAGATCATTAGTAGATAAAAAGTTCTCCTTGTACAAAAGTACAATCAAGGGTCTCTCCTCATGAACTGCCAACTTCAGATCACTCGCCCTTGCCAAACACAACTTTTGCATCACTCTCTTCTCCTTATTCTCCTTTTTCTGCTCCTTTGACTTCGCCAACTCTGCCTCTTTTTGCAGCTACACTTGGTCTTCATACACTTGTTTTGGTGTAAGAGGAAGAAGCGACACCTTCTTCTGCTTATACTCGAAGGAGTATTTGTTGGTGAAGCCATCATGGTTCACTCGTCGGTCGAACTGCCACGGTCATCCCAATAGAATGTGACTCGCCTGCATCGGAACCACATCACACAAGACCTCATCCTCATACTTTCCAATGTGAAACGGAATCTTCACTTGCTTATTAACTCTGACAACACCAGCATCGCTCAACCACTGCAACCGGTATGGCTTGGGATGCTGCAGCACAGAAAGCCCTAATTTCTGAACCATGTACAAACTGGCCACGTTTGTGCAACTTCCCCCATCGATGATCACACTGCACAACTTATCTCTCACATGACATCTTGTGTGAAAGATGTTCTCTCGCTGCACCATCTCATCCACATGATTGTTGACGCTCAAAGCTCTTCTTGCAATGCCAATGAGACCAGTAGGTGGAATGATCTCCTCATCTTCTTCAGTATCTTCCTCCAAAGCTGGCATCTCCGGGTCAACAACCTCATCATCTGTAACCACCTCTCCATTATCTTGCATGATCATTACTCTTCGATTTGGGCACTCGCTCATAATATGCCCGAAGCCTTGACACTTGAAACACTTACGATCACGATTACGAGTATCAGGCACTGATGTTTTGCCTTGAGTTGTGGGGCTCGCCGAATCTGATCGCGCCTTCACAAACGGCTTCTTCTCTTCTTTCGGCCAATCCTCATTCTTCCATTGGCTTCCTTTGGATGAGGAACCACTAGCAGTTGTTTGATTCTGCTTTCAGTTGCTCTGACCTTGCTTGAAATTGGCCTGGTTCTGCCTTGCACTGCCCCTCCTCTTGAGCTGGTTCTCTACCTTTTCCGCCATGTGTACCATGTCCTCCAGCTCAACATAATTGTGCAATTCTACCACATCCTTGATCTCTGTTCGCAGACCAGTCAAGAACCTCGCCATCGTAGTCTCTCGATCTTCCTGAATATTAGCTCGAATCATGGCTATCTCCATGTCCTTATGATACTCCTCCACAGTCTGGTAGCCTTGCCTCAAAGTTTGAAGCTTATTGAACAACTCTCTGTAGTAGTGCGCTGGTACAAATTGCTTCCTCATAATGGCCTTCATCTCGTCCCAATTCTGAACAGGACGCTCGCCATTTCTCCGCCTACTCGTCGCCAACTGATCCCACCAGATGAGTGCATAATCCGAGAATTCAATTGCTGCCAACTTCACCTTCTTCAGCTCGGAGTAATCTTGACACTCAAACATGAGCTCGACTTTTCTTTCCCAGTCAAGATAAGCCTCTGGGTCGTTCCTCCCTTGGAAAGAACGAATATTCATCTTGATGTTGCCCAAATTATTATCTTGCCTACTCCAACCTCTGTAACCTCCATAACCGTCTTCATCCACTTCGAGGCCTGTCGAACTTTGGATCTCTGTGTGGACACTGAAGTGGAAAACGTAGATGACCTGTACCTCTATCTCTACCAAATCCTCCACCTCTATTACCGCTGCCGTGAGGAGACTCAGCTTGATTTTTCTTCGAAACCTCATGGATCCTCTCATACACATCATCCAATTTTTTTGTGAACATCTTGTCCAATTCTGATTTCATTGCATCCCACAATTTTTTTTGCTTTGGATCTAAATCAGGCTGATCTTCTGGATGTGTGTTGTTGCCGGAACCATCGTTTGATGCATTACTTGCCATACCTGTATTTTTTATTTATTTATTTTTTTAAACACAAAAAACAAAGAAAAAGTTAGTTAAAAAGAGGATCCTCACCACCTCACAAGCACTCGTGTATCGCTCAAGGATGATGCACTCGCACTCGTGTATCACTCGATAACAATGGCTTTTACCCTCAAATAATCTCACCTCTCTTGCCTTTTTCCACTCAATTCTCTCTTACAAGCACTCAAACCCTCTCAATCTACCACTGAACTCTTACCAACAAACCAACGAGCACGAGATAGGAAGAAAAGAAATTTGAAAAACGCTACACAGAAACTGAACAGGAAGACTCTATATGACTCAAGGAACCCAGAAAACACAATTCCCCACAACCAGTTTTTTTCGGTAATTAACCGGTAGAAAGTGCTTTTTTTACCGGGGCAGATTTTTTTTTTTTTAATCTAATATGAGGACGCGTATAACTCTATTATGATGTGAACGTGGTAATATGGTACGTGTACAAAATTCAGATCTAGTGAATAAAGGATTGAATTCTACTATGGTAAGGACGACACCAAATATGGTATGAATTCCTAACCTCAATCCTACCCAAATACGATGCTAGAATGAATCTGAATCTGACTACAGTACTCCCAACACAAACGAATCTGCCTCTTTTTTTTTATTTATGTATTATTATTATTTTTTAATTGACGCAAAGACGGACAAAAAATGATGCCAACAAATATGCAGTACACGAATTCAGACTCTATACGAATAAAATACGAAGACTCAAACGAATCTGATTTTTTTAATTCTTTTGATATGACAACGACAACGAAGAATTAACAACAAAGACGAAACTAGGGGTGGACCGGTACGGTATATTGAAAAAAAAAATTCATACCGATACCGTACCGAAAATCTTCGATATGCACTTTTTCATACCGTTACCGTACCGTACATTTCGGTATACCAATTTTCGGTATACCGAAAATTCGGTATGGAATAAAGTCCATACCAATACCGTACTGATTTTTCGATATACCGTACCGAAGTTCGGTATTTCGGTATACCGAAAATTTGAATATTATACCCGAAAAAATTTATATTCAATTTTTTCATACAATATTGACAACATAAAAATAATATCACTACGAACAAATAAAGTCAAACACAAACAAAAAAATATTGTACACATTTCATCAAATCCCAAAACAATGATGAATAGAAAAAAAAAATCATGTCTCAACATCAGTAATAAAATTTAATAAAAATCACCATGTAAAACCAACCAAATAAAGATCTAAAAACTATCAATTTTACTCTCTAACAAATTGTTATATTTTTTAGTACATGTATTATCGTATTTTTGATCGTTAAAGATTAAAAAATAAATTATGTAAATTATATTTTAAATATTTTTTATATAATTTAACATATTGAAAACTAGTTAGATAATTAAAGATTTATTAAGATTGTATTTAAATTTGAAATATTCTCAAAATATAAAATAAAATTAAAGTATATTTAATATTAAAAGAAAGTAATTTTTCGGTATACATCGAAATTTGGTATATACCGAACATTTGGTATGTACCGAACATTCAGTATAATCGGTATGTACCGAACATTCGGTATACCGAATGTTCGGTATATACCGATTTTTTTCGGTATACCGAATCTTCGGTATTGACCGGTATACCGCGGTATAGAAAAACTCATACCGTTACCATACCAAAAATCTTCAGTACGGTATTATACCGTACCGAAAAACTTGGTATACCGCTAATTACGGTATTCTCGGTATTTTCCGGTACGGTATGTTCATATACCTTCGTTTCGGTAAATTTGTCCACCCCTAGACGAAACACACAAGAACGTGATAAACAAGATGAAGACAACTGACCCTAGACCAAAACGAATCTGAACAAGAAAGACATGAAAAAATTACCCCGGATAACACAACCTGGCTCTGGTGCCAAATGTTACGAACCTTTGCAGATCCGTATAACTTACGCACGCGGAAGACTGAATCGAACTGATGGAAATCCCAATACGTCTACGAACTAAACCCCCTAAGTAATATAGATAAGCCGAAACCTCTATATCCCAAAGAGACGGTCGCCGAGCCACACGGGGACGCTGAATGACACACAACGAGGGATGATGAACTCGTTGATTTGCCGGATTAGGAATTCGTCTTGGAAAAATCAAGAGGAATTCGAAGAACTCTCAAGAGAGAATAAAACTTACAATATTATTAATGATCAATGTTAATTTTCGGCCATGACATAAGGGCCATATATATAGTGCTCAAAAACCTATCTAAACCTAGCTCAACTATGAAATAACTTAAGTATAGTCAAACTATGGGTCAAACCCATCAAATAACATAATAAAGCCCAAAAATAAAGCCTTTTAAGGCACAAAACGTGGGTTGCAAAATAAAGTCACGAAAATAATAACTAAGTCTTTAATCTTCAACCCGATCACACTTGATAAGATTAACGACTCGCGGGCTGCCCGATCCGCCATCTTCAATGGGCTTCTTCATCAACTCTTGAGCCCAAACTTCTTGAACCAATCCTTGCAAAGCTTCCTTGAACTTCTTAGCTCGAGCTCTTGTCACCGGCCCACTTGGAACACGAACGGGATCTTGACTCCATGCTTCTTGGACTCCATCACAGTGTGACAAAGTAAGCACTTTGTCACAATATTGGCGAGATGGTTGAAAGGCGGTCGGAGGGCGGAAATACTTGTTTTCTTCCGAAGGAAGAGCGCCCTAGGGTTCGTGGTGAAGTGGCGGAATTCCCTCTGGATATCCGCATCACCTGCAGATTCAGGACTTACGCCAGTACTAGGGAGGGGAATAATATCTTCAAACAGAGATGTGAGCTCTAAATTATCCGTCTTGACCACATAAATGAGGCCATTTTCATCAGTCTGTCGGAGCGCAATCACGGTTGTTAGGGTTGTCGGGTTCAAGTTCGTGAAGAACTCAACCACCCCCACTGGGTTGATGTAAGTAGGATGCTGAAAAAGCAGCCTATCCAACCAGGAGTTGAGGATGGCACGCTTGATGATTCCGCCGTCTGTAAGAAGATCACGGTCGAGGTGAGCCTCTACATAGACAAAATCAGCGAAGCAGCTTCGTGCAACGGTCTTGGTCTTGGTGTTAGTCATGATGAAGGAGATGAGAAATCTGGAAAATAAGGATAATTTTCAGTAGATATGAAGTTCTGTGAGAGAGAGAACTTTGAAACAATTTGCAGAAATGGCGAGAGTTATGAAGTTAAGTGAATCGATGTATGTATATATATATAAGAAAGATGAAGTAGTGGGGTGACATGTCACAGTGAGTGGCTATGATCACTCTCAAAAAATGGAGTGGTTGGATCGTGCTCTGCGGTTACTTTAATCGTGCGGTTAAGAATAAAGGAATAAGAAATGTCCGACGGCCAAGATTAAAAAGTTTTTGGCGGTTCGGTAGTGCGCGTGAGATACACGCGCGAGTGTGTCTCGAGTAATGTAACCGCTACAGACTTTGCATTAAATGCAAAGATTTCACATGCAATATACATTCGATTGATATTCTAATTTATAGTTACAAGCTAAGCTATATCTATTTATCAAATAAATTAATGAGAGATAAATCTCTCAAAAAGATTCAAAATTTAGCTGATTGCCATGCTTTGGAAGTTAGACGAGAGCGTCTAGCTCGGAAAGCGTATGTATCAGCATTTTAATATTTTCAGTAAGTTACACATAGAGTTCTTGAAGACACTTTGCGTTAACTTACTTGAATTGAAAAACACAAAAGGGAGACTTACCAGTCAGTCAATATTGTAATTGACTGATACCACGCTTTGACGATCCACATACTCACATGTTAAAGCGTTAGTTGAGGAATAGATCGTTCACGCTTTGAAAGTGATACGAACACAAAATACGCGGAAGCTTAAGGACACGAACAGCGTCAGTTACGAAAGGACTTGACCTAAAGATACGACTGAAATTATGACTCCTAATTATACTATGAACCGAAATTAAACCCCCAAAATATTCCCAACCTAAATCCAATCTATCCAACTATACTCAAAAACCTAAAGAAAATACACTGAATAGGTGTTGTCAGAAACCTAAGCTATTCAAGTCTGATTAAGCTCAAATTTTAACACAAGTCACGACTTAGGGTTATGAAGAACATATCCAACATTCAACGAAAATGCACTATTATTTTTCTATTTGGCACGGTGGGTATTTTCGGGTCAGATTTAGGGCTCAAAAACGGATCTAGAATTAACCTAAGGGTTTTCTGGGATCGGATGGTTATACGAACGATGGGTAAAGGATATTTGTAATGTATGAAAGATGAAGAATGGCTGAGAACAAAAATCAAATAAAGGATTAACAAAATTCGAAATTAAAAGGGATGAAAATTACCAGAACCGAACCTCAAATCTACAAGGATCTGAAACACGATTATCAAGCAATCTTCGTGGCTCGACTAACCCGGATACTACGAGATATCACGAACGAGTCGATTGAATTCAAGTTTGAAGTGCCAACAACAAACCCTACCAAGAACCTTTAGTTTTTGTGAGATAAGAGAATAGCGTAAAAGCTGTTTTCATTCAATCAAGTCTGTCTAACATAGTCCCGAAAATTAACTTAAATACTACCCTAATTCCTAAAGCTAGGGCTGAAAATATCAAGTGTTGGGCTTGACTATTTTCGAAAAAGTCATAATACTCAAACAGGCCAATTAATCACCTAAACAAGTTGTGACTAAACTAAATTAAAAAAATAAATATAAAGTTTAAGCCCAAATAAAATACAAGAAATTATGTTTCTTGGACTTGTCTTCCTTTCTTCATTGATGGACGCCCAAATCTTCATCTTCAACACTTGTTAAGTTCACCAACTTGTATTGATGAAATCCGACTCCATCATCCTCCAATTTATTTTGAAGGTAGCATTGCAAATATCCTTGCAGCTTCTTGGCTCTTGATCTCGTCATCCTCCGAGCTGCAAGTCCCGATTAATTTCTTCAATTCTAGGTCCCGTCTCATCATTCCCCTATTTAAAAGAATTCGTCCCCGAATTCAAGTCCTCATCAACATCTCGATCATCTGCAGGAAATGGAGACAAATCAGCCATATTAAAAGTGGAAGAACACTTATACTCACCTGGAAGATCAATGCGATATGCATTGTCATTGACTCAAGAAACTACAGTAAATGGCCCATCTCCTCGAGGCATCAATTTCGACTTCCTCAAGTTAGGGAAGCGCCCTGGACTGAAGTGGATCCAAACCTTATCGCCTGGTTTGAATAACATTTTCTTGTGATGTGCATTGGCCTTGGTTGCATTTTTCACACCCTGAAGCTCAATCCTATTCTTGATCTTCTTATGCATCTCTTGAACCTGTTCAGCTCTATGAGAACCTTGCAAACTCGAAAGATGATCAATAGGCAAAGGAATAAGATCTGTAGGAGTAAGAGGATTAAAACCATACACAACCTCGAATGGAGACATATTAGTGGAAGAATGCACAACACGGTTATAAGCAAACTCAGTAAAAGGTAAACACTCCTCCCAAGACTTCAAATTATTTTTTCACTAATGCACGAAGTAAAGTACCTAAAGTTCTATTAACTACTTCAGTCTGACCATCACTCTAAGGATGACATGCAGTAGAAAATAAAAGTTTAGTACCTAACTTTCCCCAAAGAACACGCCAAAAGTGTCCAAAAACTTAGAATCCCTATCAGACACAATAGTCATAGGCATGCCATGCAGTCTAACTACTTCACGAAAGAACAGATTAGTAATATTAACAGCATCATCAGTCTGTCTGCATGTAATGAAATGAGACATTTTGGAGAACCTGTCTACAACCACAAACACAGAATCCTTGCCAGTCTTAAACCTAGGCAAACCAAGAATAAAATCCATAGAAATGTCAATCCAAGGTGCAGAGGGTGCAGGTAGTGGAGTATACAAACCAAATGGATTAGAACTAGATTTAGCCTTTCTACATGTAATATCTAGCACAGATTCTCTCGACATCTTTCTTCATGCGAGGCCAATAAAAATGCTCATGCAATAAACTCAAAGTCTTAGCAACACCAAAATGACCCATAAGACCCCCCGCATGAGATTCTAATACAAACAACTCTCTCATAGAACAATTAGGGACACATAACTTCGAATCCCTAAACAAGAACCCTTCAGACACATAGTACAAATCAACAACCCTACATTTTCCATCACATGATGCAAAGATAGGTCCAAAGAAAGGATCATGTACATAAAAACTCTTAATATGCTCAAGACCTAAACATTGTGCATGCATAACAGGAAATCAACACGTACCTGCGGGAGAGAGCATTAGCAAACCACATTCTCTTCTCCCTTCTTGTACTTGATCACATAAGGAAATAACTCTATAAACTCCACCCATCGATC
Organism: Mentha longifolia; assembly: GCA_001642375.2. NCBI lineage: Eukaryota > Viridiplantae > Streptophyta > Magnoliopsida > Lamiales > Lamiaceae > Mentha > Mentha longifolia. The sequence continues at coordinate 8,173,364 of CM038119.1, forward strand.
ATGGCATGAGTTTAAGCTCTGCTGACCCTTCAGATGCTTCAGTGATTCTTGGTCAGTATGAATCACAAACTCCTTCGGTCTCAAGTAGTGCTGCCAAGTCTCCAAAGACCTCTTCAGTGCATATAACTCCTTGTCATATGTTGAATATCTCAAGGCTGCGCCATTCAACTTCTCAATGAAATAAGCGACTGGCTTCCTTTCCTGCATCAAAACAGCACCAATCCCTATGCCAGAGGCATCAGACTCAATCTCGAACATTTTATTAAAATCAGGCAAAACCAACACAGGAGCATTACACAATTTCGATTTCAATAAGTTAAAAGCATGCTCTTGGGCTTTGCCCCACTCAAACTTCCTATCTTTCCTACTCAGTTCGGTCAATGGTGCAGCAATAGATGAAAAATCACGCACAAAGCGACGATAAAATCCAGATAAACCATGGAAAGACCTAACATCAGCACATGACTTAGGCGTCAGCCACTCCTCTATGGCCTTGACCTTCGTCCTATCAACTTCGGCTCCATGTGATACGAACCTTGGCAGATCCGTAATTCAACACGCACGCGGAAGACACGAATTGAAAATAAACCGATGGATATCTCAATATACCTAAAGTCTAATCCCACAAATGATATAGAATCGGCCTAAACCCCCTATACCCCAAGTGATGATCGCCTTAGTCACACGGAGACGATGAATGACACACAACGAGATTTGATTGGCTCGTTGATTCGCTGATAAAAGAATTCATCTTGGAACAATCAAGAGAACTCGGATAACTCTCAAGAGAGAATGAAACTCACAATTATGATTATTGATAGATGATTTTCGGCCATTACATATGTTCCCTATTTATAGTGCAAATAAACCTATCTAAACCTAGTCAAACTAGGAAATAACTTAAGCAAAGTCAAAGTATGGTCCAACCCACTTAATTAACATAATAAAGCCCAAAAATAAAGCCTTTTAAGGCACAAAACGTGGGCTGCAAATTAAACACACGAAATTAAAACAAAAGTCTTTAATCTTCAGCCCGAACACTCTCGATGAAATTGATAACTCGCGGGATGTCCAGTCCGCCTTCTCCAATGGGCTTCTTCATCAACTCTTGAGCCCAAACCTCTTGAATCAAGCCTTGCAAAGCTTCCTTGAACTTCTTAGCTCGAGCTCTTGTCACCGGCCCACTTGGAACATGAACGAGATCTTGACTCCATGATTCTTGGACTCCATCAACCTGTCACCTTTACTATTGGTCGATTTACTAACACTGTTTTGTGTGATGTTTTACCTATGGAGGCGGCACATATTTTGCTTGGTCGTCCTTGGCAACTTGACAGGAAGGCGATACACGATGGATTCGCCAACACTTATGCCATGACTCGAGAAGGGCGCACCACACGATTGTGGCCACTAGCGCCGAAAGATGTGAATGAAGATCAGCGATGCATGCAAGAGAAGTACAAAGAAGAGAAGGAGAAACGTGCTGAGAGCAAGCAGCCAATCCAATCTGGACAATCCACGGCAGAGTCCCAGTGTACGAAGGGAACCAAGGGCCTCCCTAAGGCTAAGGCTGTCCACCTTACCACTTCTTCCGGTTCAGATACGGCGCACTAGAACTTGTTCATCGGCGTAAAAGGAGTTCAGACTGCCATTAAATCAGGTAATGATATCGTTCTAGTTAATTTTAAGGCTAATGATACTCCTGATGTTGTTATTCCTTCTATTTTGCAGCCGTTGATGGAGGAGTTCAATGATGTATTCCCAAAAGAGATACCAAGTGGTCTGTCACCAATTCGAGGGATTGAGCACCAGATCGACTTCCAGCCGGGAGCAATCCTTCCAAACAGACCTGCCTACCGTACCAGCCCTGAGGAAACCAAGGAGATTGACCGTTAGGTCAAAGAGTTGCTGGAGAATAAGCAGATCAGAGAGAGCTTGTCACCGTGCGCAGTGCTTATCATCCTCGTACCCAAGAAGAAAAACGAATGGCGCATGTGCATGGACTGGCGAGCTATTAACAAAATAACGGTAAAGTATCGCTTCCCTATTCCTCGGTTAGATGACATGTTAGATGAACTATCTAGAGCGTCTGTCTTTTCAAAAATTGATTTGCGTTCTGGATATTTTCAAGTGAGAATGAGTGAGGGAGATGAGTGGAAAACTACGTTCAAAACGAAGCATGGACTGTATGAATGGCTTGTGATGCCGTTTGGCCTTACTAACGCTCCTAGTACGTTCATGCATCTAATGAACCATGTCTTACGTGAAGTTATAGGGAAGTATGTGGTGGTATATTTCGATGATATCCTTGTCTATAGTACATGTGTTGATGAGTATGTTAGACATCTTAGGCATGTGTTTATGTTGTTGCGTGATGCAAAATTATATGCTAATTTGTCTAAGTGTACGTTTTGTATGGATGAGGTTATATTTCTTGGTTTTGTTGTTAGTAGTCATAGTGATGCGAGCCTGTGATAATGGATTCAAGCTTGTGGGCCAAGATTTGGAGATTATTTGGGCTCAAGTTTGAAGACAATATTTAAGAGATTTATCTTATGTAATTTTCATTTTTGTTTAGTGTGATATCTAGAAGATTAGTTTCTTCTTTATTTTGATATTAATTACCTTGTTTAGACTAAGGATTGATTTGTTACCCCATAGGACAAGATTTTGATTTGTTTCAATGTAAAAAATAGGTTTTTTGAAGCCTATAAATAAGGTCTATAGGGGGTGACGAAAATAACACCTTTGTCTTGAATATCAATAAAAATGTGAGATTTTATCTCCTTTATCCCATGGATTTCTTGGTTCTCTGAGATATTCTTATCGACGTATCAATCGAGTTAATCATCCCTTGTTGTGTGTCATTCATCGTCCCCATGTGACTACGGCAACCGTCTCTTTAGGGTATAGGGGTTTAGGCCGCTTATATCATTTAGAGGGTTCGATCGTAGGTATATTGGGATATCCATCCTATATTTTATTTTTAGTTTATTTATTTTAGATGCATTCGATTTGATCAATGGAGTTGACTAGCGTTGTTGAGGCAACTGTCTCTTTGGGGTATAGGGAGATTAAATCTGGCTTATATCATTTAGAGGGTTCGATCTCAAAGGTATTAGTGGTCCATCTTATCTTTCGATTTGTAGTGTTTTTTTTATTTTACTTCTATGGCTTCCGATTATGGGCTACGTATCTGCGTCGGCATATCTCCTCGCTCGACAAGGATCGTATCACAGGTACCTGATATCCAACATGAATCTCACCTCTGTCTGTCAACCATTGCAATCGGTACAGGTTTTGGATGCTTTTGTGGGACCAACTTCAGCTTTCCCACTGCATACTGACTAATGGCGTTTATAACGCTTCCACTATCAATGATGAGCGAGCATACCTTATCCTCAATGGAATAGCATGAATAAAAGATGTTCTCCAGCTGATCATTCTGTTTTTCCTCTCGAATAAGGCTCAAGGCTCGGATCGAAACAAGGCTGACGTGCATTTGCTTCGGCTGCTCATCCATAATATCAATGTCGCCCATGAGTGTGCTGACTAGGGGCTGCTCAGTATCCCCTTTTACTTCTTCTTCTTCTTCAAATTCCTCTTCACTCGCTGATTCTAACTCATTCTGCTCGGTGAGGAATAAAACTCTGTGATTCGGACACTGGGCTTGGAAGTGTCCCCATCCTCTGTACTTATGACACTGAACGTCACGTGCTCTTCCTGGAGTACTATTTTGAGGATGACTAGGCTGCATGGAGTGATTCTGCGCATTTATGTTCGGTGCAGGCGATGTATAGTCAGGTCTGCGAGAGGGCTGTGATGCAGACTGCTCAGAACGGCGAACGGGCTGTGTGGACTGGTTAGGAGGATGTGGAGGGACTGTCCTAGGCGTGGAAGAGTCGCCTCGATTCCAAGAACTCCTAGCAGGTGTCGACTGGAAGGATCAACGACGTCCATCTCTGAGCTGTTGTTCTACAATGGATGTATAATGAACCATTGCTTCATCTGAATCGATGTCCTTCAATTCGACTTCACAAGCAATATCTGGGTTCATTCCTTCAACGTACCGGTTGAGTGTGGCAAACAATGTCTCTTCCTTACCAACCCAGTTCATAGTTGTCTCAAGTTCTTTATGGTACTCCTCAATCGACCGAGTGCCCTGTTTAATTCTGTTCAATTTCTTCTCAAGCTCTCGTTCGTAGTGTACCAAAATGAAATCTCCTCTCATGACGTCCTTTAGCTCTTGCCAAGTGTCTATAGGTGGGTATCGATCACGGCATCTTCTCTCTTGCTGATTTTCCCACCATGAGGCTGCATATCCTCTAAACTCCAAGGACGCGAGTTGAACCTTTTTCAACTCGGGAAAGTCGTAACACTCAAAGATCTTATTGACTTTCCTCTCCCAATCGAGGTACAGATCAGGATCATGTATTCCCTCAAACTCTGGAATGCTTGTTTTGATGTTGTTCAACAAGCTATCTCCATCTCCACGTCATTGCTGATGGCCGCGAAAAGCACGCCTGGGAGGTGGAAGTGGGCGATCACGTCTCCGTGGACGCTCATGTTCAGCCACTGATTCCTCACTGTAGTCATCATATTCTTCTTCATGGTCATTAGAAATGTGCTCAAACATTGGCTGGGGCTGACGTGGTGTCTCTCGGTGGACAGGTTGTCGTCTGACTGGCCGATCTTGCTGGATAGGTTGATTTCTGATTGGTGGAGGTAATGTGGCTCGATTGTTGAGACGTTTGAACTACGTCATTACTTTATCCAACGTATCATCGATCTTCTGTTCTAGTAATTGGTTGCGTCTCTCAAAGTGTTGTGCCAAAGCATCAATGTGATACTTAGCATCCCAAGGCGATTTAGATGATGAGGACATCTCAAGAGGTGTAGTAGACGACTTAAGTGGGCTGTCGTGATTCTTGGATCTGTCTGCGGGTTTCATGGTACCTGCGAAAAATGAACAAACGTAACAGAAAATAAGTAAAATCCTCACAAGCTCACAATCACTCTCTCTCTTTTTTTTTTTTTTCTCTCGTGTATGTCTCTCAAAATCACTCTCTTTTCTCTTGTGTATGTCACTCAAAATCAATCTCTTTTTCTCTCGTGTATAGTCTCTAAGACCTCAACCCTTGGCAGAACCGATGTGGACTTCTCGGCTTGAATCAAGAACTTGAACTTGACTCTCAAAGGATCACGGATATGTAAAGACACAAAGCTGCTGATAGTGTGAGTAAAATTCACGACAAGGGGTACAAATAAAGGATAGGAATTTCGGTGGCTAGGTAAGGGATAAGCAAACAGGAAAGGCTGAGAAAGAAGAAAGGCTAACTAGGAATCTTGGATATAAGTCGTAACAAGTTATGAGCACTAATCCTACTTTGAATCGACTTAGGAACAGAACCCTACACTATCCAATGCACTCAAATCTCTCTCAAAGAAATCAATTCAACTAAACTCCAATCGATGAATAAGAATACGGACGCGGAACTGGACAAATAACAAATCTGGAATTTATTTATTTTTTTCAACTGGACGATATCACCTAAAATGACTGTTTTTGGTCCTAAAACGACCTTTTGGTCTCGTCGAGACGTTTCTGAAAAGGTATTATGGAGAAAAATCGGCCAAGTAGATCAAAAGATACGTCCGTTTTAAGTTCTACCAACAAAACTCGAAGAAAACAAATACACTACTACTACCCAATGCAAGATTCACTCACTAACCAATCAAGAAACACAAAATGACACACTAGGGCCTTCGATTTAACTCTTTTTTTTTTTTTACCGAGATTGTTTTCTTCTTTTTTTTTTTTTTTTTTTAATCGATCGAAACTTTTGACCCTAATATGTCACGCACGACACCTATTTGGATTGAACCACAATCAGCAAAACTGACATGGCTCTGGTACCAAAATTTATGATACGAACACAATATACGCGGAAGCTTAAGGACACAAACAACGTCAGTTACGAAAGGACTCGGCCTAAAGATACGACTGAAATTATGACTCCTAATTATACTATGAACCAAAATTAAACCCCCAAAATATTCCCAATCTAAATCCAATCTATCCAACTATACTCAAAAACCTACCGAAAATACACTGAATAGGTGTCGTCAGAAACCTAAGCTATTCAAGTCCGATTCAGCTAAAATTTTAACAAAAGTCACTAATTAGGGTTATGAAGAACATATCCAAAATTCAGAAAAAACGCACGAGTAGTTTTCTATTTGGCATGGTGGTAATTTTCGGGTCAGATTTAGGGCTCAAAAATGGATCTAGAATTAATCTAAGGGTTTCTGGGATCGGATGGTTACAGGAACGATGGGTAATGGATATGTGTGATGTATGAAAGATGAGGAATGGCTGAGAACAAAATCAAATAAGGGATTAACAAAATTCGAAATTAAAAAGGATGAAAATTACCAGAACCGAACCTCGAATCTACAAAGATCCGAAATGCATTTACGAAGCAATCTTCGTGGCTCGACTAACCCAGATACTACGAGGTATCATGAACGAGTCGATTGAATTCAAGCTTGAAGTCACCAACAATCAAACTCTACCAAAGAATCGATTTGTTTGTGTGAGACAAGAGAATAGCGTAAAGTTGTTTTGTATTCAATCAAGTCTATCTAACATAGTCCCGAAAATTAACTTAAATACTACCCTAATTCCTAAAGCAAGGGCTGAAAATATCAAGTGTTGGGCTTGACTATTTTCAAAAAAGTCATAATACTCAAACGGGCCAATTAATCACCTAAACAAGTTGTGACTAAACTAAATTAAAATAAATAAATACAAAGTTTAAGCCCAAATAAAATACAAGAAATTCTGTTTCTTGGACTTGTCTTCCTTTCTTCATTGATAGACGCTCAAATTTTCATCTTCAACACTTGTTAAGTTCACCAACTTGTATTGATGAAATCCGACTCCATCATCCTCCAATTTATTTTGAAGGTAGCATTGCAAATATCCTTGCAGCTTCTTGGCTCTTGATCTTGTCACTGGTTCTCCGAGCTGCAAGTCCCAATTAATTTCTTCAATGCTAGGTCCCGTCTCATCAGAAAGTGTGAGAGCGTCTGTTCTCATCTAGGCGCTTTCTCTCTCAGTGAAAGTGCTTCCCCCTTAAACATAGCTTCGAACTTTCTTTAAAGAGAGCGTCAACTCTGTAGGGGAGACGCTTTACTTATGATGAAAGATGAAATAATGCAAAGTCCTTTATTCTTACTAGGGTAGATCTATCTTGTGAATTCGATATCATGGGAAATGAGATTACAAAATCCACACAGGACCCGGTTGGGGATGAGTGTCTTTATAGATTTCAATGAAGTGATGTGAGTTGCCTCATGCTTTACTAGGGATATACCGTTTGGGCATGAGATTCATATCATCCATGAAAGAGCTATAAATTCACTTCCTTACTAGGGCAAGCCATCTCATATTTCCATGAAGCGAAATTCTTGAGAGTAGACTCTAACCTTTTTAGAGTTGGTGCTTTACAGTACTCAAAACAAGTGAGGCTTTTCACAATAAGCAGTGGTGAAGGTCTTTAGCACGCTTTGCGCTTCTGGCTCCATCTCCACCATGAAAGCTTGTGAAAGTTGAAGTGATAACCATTCAAGCAACTTCATACAATACGTCCCAAAAATTACGTATGCGTATGTTAACTTGAAGAGGATCATCAACTCAATGCTTCCATGTTTCTTCAGCTGAAAGGATTTTAAGAATTTGGGAGTGGAACATCAAGATTGTACCAAGCTACTTAAAAGCTGGACTTTTAAGAGATCCACGAGGTACCACTAGTGCACCGCTTTGACAAGACGGCACAAGTTTTACGAATACCGTGGTACGAGTAACAACCTTAATCAAGTTAATCCGAGATTAACTCATCAAGGAGGAGCATTCAACCGCGCTTTCACATAAAAGTGGAAGCGTGTAGAGATCGATGCTCCAAGAGGGAACTCCATCCCTTCGGTTTAATTATCATCCCTGGAAAAGGAAGATAAAGTCTTATCTTTCACACCACTTGCAAAGACTGGTTCCTCCTTAACCAGTTATCCCAACAATCTTTCCCAGAAAGGAAAGCGTGAGAGTAGGTAGGGAACACGCTTTGCCTTCTCCACCTTTACTTCACCTTCTCCTCACCAGGGTCTAGCAACCCTAGTTCTAGGCACAATTTGTTGAAGCGGTCTTGAGGAAGCGGCTTTGTGAGAATATCCACTTTCTGATCCTCAATTGGAATCTTTTCCACCTTAACATCTTGTTTTTCCACATGATCCCGAATAAAATGATGGCAAATTTCAATTTTTTTGCATTTTGAATGAAGCACGGGATTGTGGGTGATGGAAATTATACTTGTGTTGTCACAATAAATTGGAATCTCCGAACATTCCATTTTATAATCCTTCAACTGCTGCTTTAGCCAAAGAATTTGTGAACAATAGCTTCCCGCAGCCATGTATTCCGCTTCGGTGGTAGAGGTGGCAACACTTGTTTGTTTCTTGGAGAACCACGAAACCAACTTGTTGCCAATGAACTAACATGTTCCAGAAGTAGATTTCCTATCAACTTTGCATCCACTGAAATCGGCATTGGAGTAGCCACTAAGCGTGAGATCATCTTCCGCCGGATACCATAGACCTAAGTTGATGGTCCCTTTAAAGTATCGAAGAATGCGCTTAGCTCCCTCCATTTGGCTTTGCTTTCGATTGCTTTGAAATCTAGCACAGACGCCTACATCAAAAGTAATGACGGGTCGGCTAGCTGTAAGATAGAGCAGAGAGCCAATCAACATACAATAATCCGTAGCGTTGGCTGACTTGCCATCCAAGTCTAGATCTATCTTGAAGTTTGTGTTCATTAGAATCTTGACGTTTTTGCAATTTTGAACTCCAAACTTAGTGAGCATATGCTTGATTGATGAAGATTCCTCGACTTGTTTGCTTCACTTGCAATCCCAAAAAGCATGTCATTAACCCCATCATAGACATCTTGTATTTTCTCTTCATCAAACCCGCGAACTTGTCACTTAGGCTTTGATTTGGAGAACCAAAGATGATGCCATCGACATAGATTTGTACCCAAAGCATGTCTTCACCGTCGTTGATAGTGAAGAGGGTTTGATCTACCTTCCCTTTTTGAAAGCCGCTTTCAACTAGGAAGTTTGAAAGAGTCTCGTACCACGCTCTGAGAGCCTGCTTGAGGCCATATACCGCTTTAACGAGCCAGTACACTTGATCACTCTTTTCAAAGCCTGGGGGCTGTTCGACGTACACTTCCTCCTTCAAATCACCATTGAGGAAAGCACTCTTCACATATATTTGGTATACTTTGAACTTCTTGGATGCAGCATATGCAAGGAACATTCGAATTGCTTCGAGACGAGCAATGGGAGCTAAGGTCTCATCAAAATCGATGCCTTCCTCCTGGCAATATCCTTTCGTGACCAAGCGAGCTTTGTTGCGAACGACGTTGTCGCTCTGGTCGGTCTTATTTTTGAAGACCCATTTGATACCGATGACGCTTTTATGAGAAGGTCGATCCACTAGGTACCAAACGCCATTCCTTGCGAATTCATTCAGCTCTTCTTCCATGGTAGTTACCCAATTTAAATCATTTAGAGCGTCCTCCACCGATGAGGGCTCGGTGTTTGCAAGGAAGTAGCTAAATAAGCAACTCTCACCATGGAATAGGGTGTTCCTATTCTTGACGCCTTGACTAGGGTCACCTAGAACACCTTCTTAAGGATGATATCTCAACCAAAGTTTCTTTTGATTGAGAGCGTCCACATCATCCTCCTCGGAGCGTGGTGTGCGATCATCACCGTTCCCTTGATCACAAACCACTGGACTAGATGGAGCTTCTTCACTGTTTGGAACCAATGAGGTCAGAGGATCAGTTATTCCCGAGTTTGGTTCCCCCTTATCGAGAGAGAGCTTATTGAGATCCTGCTCCATTGCTTTAACTCTGTCTTCAAGCTCTTCTTCTACTGAAGCGTCCACCAGATTTACTTGCTTTGAGATGGATCGTGTTATTGGTCTGGAAGAAGCTTCAGGAGTTTTGAGTACGCTTCCAGTTCCAGTGTTCATGCTTTCAGCATTTACCTGTTCCTGCGGAGTCTTGAAAGCAGCTTCATCAAAAATAACATGTGGTGTTTCTTCCACAACAAGAGTTTGACAATTGTAGATGCGATAAGCTTTGCTTGTAGGGGAATATCTAAGAAATATCCCCGTATCAGCTTTGCTATCAAACGTTCTCAATTGCGTTTTACCGTTGTTGTGAATGAAACACTTGCAACCAAAAATATGTAAATAGGAGAGAGTAGGAATTCTCCCTTTCCATAATTCATATGGGGTTTTGTCATGGCATGTGTTGATTAGAGTGTGATTCTGAGTGTAGCAAGCGGTGAAAGTCGCTTCTCCCCAGAATTTCTTTGGCAGTTGGGCATCCGCAAGCATAGAACGTGCAGCTTCTTTGATAGTTTTGTTCCGGCGCTCTGCAATGCCGTTTTGTTGTGGAGTGCGAGCTGCAGAAGTCTGATATAGAATCCCATTCTCTGTGCTATATGCTTCGATGAATTGATTGAGAAATTTTGTTCCTTTATCTGAGCGTATCTTTACCACATTCAGTCCTTTTTCCACCGTCAGTTACTTTAGGAGCTTTGGAAGCTCCTGAAGTGTATCTTTCTTTTTGAGTAGAATTAGTACCCAAGTGTAGTGTGAATAATCATCCACGACTACAAGAGCATACTTTCTCCCACTCAAGGTGACATGTGAAATAGGACCGAAGAGATCCATGTGAAGGAGCTCTAGAATTCGGGATGAACCATGTCCTTCGACGCTTTGAAAGGATTTCTTGATCTGCTTACCTTCTTGGCAGGCTTGGCACACTATATCCTTGTTGAAGACTTCATTGGAATACCTCAAACGAGACTCTTCCGTGAGATCTTATTCATTATTTTGAAGTTCAGGTGGTTAAGTCGACGATGCCATAACCATCCAACTTCTGAAGTGCTTCTAGTGACGAGACACGCTCTGACTTGGCAGCTGCTCCAGTTAGCTACATACACGTTCTGCTTACGGATTCCTGTAAAAACAACCTGCATAGATGTTTTGTGCTTGACAACACACTGGTTAGAAATAAACTCTACGACATATCCGTTATCACAAAATTAAGAAATAGAAAGTAAATTATGTTTGAGGCCTAGGACATATGAGACGTTAGGGAGTCTCATATTTCCAACGCAAAAAGTACCGTATCCGATGGTAATGCCTTTTGCATCATCCCCGAAAATTACATCTGGACCTGGCTTTGTGACAAACTCGAAGAAAAGATAGTTCACCCATCATGTGATGTGAACATCCGCTGTCTAGGTACCAAATAGCTTCTTCATTCCTCTTGTCTACATTTTTTGAGTTCGTCGCTTTGATCTATGAGATCAACAATTTTTAGGTACCCAATTTGCATTGGGTTCCTTAATGTTAGTGGGTTTGGGAACTCGAGTTGGATTCACCGAGAGAGTGACTCCCTTCTCGAGATCCTGAATGAAATAAATAGGGCTTTATTTAATGGGAAAACCCTGAGTGTAATCATGTGTGTAGTAGTGAAAGCGCTTACGGTTCCTTCTACTCTGAGAGTGTGAAGGAAAGCTTTCACTTTGTGTAAAATGATCGATGAGATTTCGATCATGAAGGTTATGTTAAGCGTCGGGGATAAAGTGTACTTGAGTTCCTCCATGAGATGTGAAGTTATTCAAGTCAGCTTTACGCTCTTGTTGATGCTTCGGGTTATAGTAGACTAGACATGCTTTGAATTACCTTTAGAGCGTTTAGGCTTTCCAGTCTTTGATTTTCTTAAAACGTTGGCTTGAACCTTCGAAGGCACTTTGGAAGCTTGCCTTGAAGTTTCAGCCACAAATCCGACTAACTCTTTTCCTTTGCTAGTAGCATGTTGATCAACTTTGGGGCTTTTCAATGACGCTTCGGTACTAGCATCGGATGAAGCTGTGAAGGTAGAGCCAAATCCGATTCCTTTCAAACTTTTTGAGGGTTTGAAAGAACTTTTAATTATTTCAATAGCTATAGAAGCACTATTGAGACGATCGAGAGTGGCTTTGCGTTTCTTGAAAGTGGATATGGTACGTTGGTGGCGTTCATGAAGATCATCGAACTTAGCCGTCAACTCGAATAGGTCCTTTTCCTTGGACTCAATTGTATTGGCTGATCTGTCGTTCTCCTTTCTAAACTGAACGAGAACTTCCTATAAGGATTCATGATTCTTGAGCAACTCTAAATAGTCGTCAAAGAGATCACCTTCCAAGCTGAAAGCCTCATCCTCACCGTCCCCACATTCACTACCTAGTGATAATGGAAGAGTAATAGGTTCAGAAATCTTTACCTCCATTTCAGCTTCTATGGCCATTCAACCATAATCATAATCATATTCATCATTTGTGAATTGATCTTCATCATGGTCGATGGGCATTTTGGATTCAACGGGAGCGTCGGCTACTAGAGCGCGACGGCTATCTTCACAATGAGCTTTGACCTCGTCCTTTTCCTTGGTTGAGAGCTTCGGGCATTCGCTTCTGTAGTGCCCCATTTTGTGGCATTCGAAGCACTTAATGTTGGCTTTATCTCTAGGGACGGCTGCATATTTGTCATCCCTCTTCCCATCACGTGGGGTAAAGCATGAGCTCTGGCCTTGAGATTTGTAGAATCTTTTGTACTTGGCCGTTCCAGCGTTGGAGTTGTTAAACCCTCTAACCAGATAGAGAGCATAATCCTCCAGTTCTTCTCTCGACATTTCTGCAACATCGCTGTTGGAAATGTCAGTTTCGATGGTGGTGGTACAACGGCTTTGAAAGATAGACTCTTTGGTTTCGCTGGGAGCTCCTCCTTATCCTCACGAAGTGCTTTCTTGACTAGGTCAAACTCGATCGCTTTGAATTCAGAGAATATCATTTCTGGAGACATGTCTCCCAATTCTTTTTATGAGAGGAAGAGCTCCTTCATTGTCTGCCATTTTCCAGACAGAGCGCGGACCACCTTTTGATTGATCTCTTTGAAGGTGAGTTCTTTTCTTAGGGAAGCCACAGTTGTGGTGATTCCTAGAACTCGTGTCTCGAAAGACTCCATGCTCTCTTTGCTCTTCATCGTGAGAGCGTTAAACTCCTGCATCAGTACAGAGAGTTTGTTTTCCTTTTTTTTTTCCGTCCCCTTTGAGATTAGGGTAAGAGTTTCCCACATCTCATTCGCCGTTTTGCATTTCATGATTCTTGGGAGATAGGCATCGGGGATGGTTGACTGGATCATGTTACGCGCCACACGATCTAGATTATCAGCTTTGAAGTCATTAGCTGTATATTCCTCTCTAGGCTTCATGACATAGACATCGGTGGAAGCACTTTCTTCCTCATCAACTGGATTGCCGTCTAGGTCTACGACTTTCTCCTTTTCACAGTTCCTCATTAGGCATTTCATGATTATAATGGGTCATTTCTCGATAACTTCATGTATGCGGTCATGAAGTGAAGCGAGATGAGACTCCACGCAGAAGCTCCACATGGTGTAGCCCTCTATTGAGAACTGAGGAAGTTGTGCTGAGGAAGACATCTTAAAAGGAAGTTAGAAAAATACAGTATGCAGTGAGTGAGGTTTTAATGCAATTTTTATGAAAGGATCAGTTCAGGTAGACCGACTACAAAGCTTTCGCACTATCAGTATTCAGAAACAGAGGTCAGTTAGAACCCCTGCTCTGATACCACTTGTTGGTCCCGAAGTGATTAACACACATAGAGGATGGGTGAATACGTGTGTTGAGAAGTGTTTAACTTCTCTTTTGTTTTCCAGCCTTTTTATCGAGTAGACACTTCGAATGGTGGTGAAGCTTTTGAAGCTTCTCGCTCGTGTGAGTATTGTGCGGAATGTGGTGAGACTTGAGCTTTTCTTGCAAATTAAAACCTTATTAATAATTAAAGCGTGTGTGTGTTTATGCAATTAATCAAAGCGATAAATAATTTAAAGCAAAGAGACACAAAGAATTTATAGTGGTTCGGAGCACCTCTCCTACGTCCACTCTATCCACAACGGGATGAATACCTTCACTCGGTATCCCTTATTTTATACTTCCAAGGGGAAGTGATTCAAGGCTAGTAACAAACTTGCACTTGAATCCTCAGAGATTTCATGGGCTCTCGAGAAGCCTTACAACAACAAACTTTGCTACAAAAACTTTACAACCCTACAACTCAATCTAACACAATAGACTTGGTTTTGGGGTTTTTGGGTTTTTGTAAATGAGAATCCTTTACAATGAAGATTACAAGTAAAGGGATAAAGATTCTCGAAGCTAGGCTTTGGATTATTGGATATATGTGGTTGAACCTAGAAATAAAGTAGTTGTAATACTCAAGAAAATAGATTTCTTGAGAACACACTAATGTGAAGCCCTTCGAAAGAACTAAAGAAATGTAAAGGATAATTTGCTTGAGTTCTTGCGAGTAGTATGCTTGAATTGTTTGTACGTGCATTAGTTTTAGTGTGTGCAACTCCTTCTATTTATAGTAAGGAACCCTATTTCCCGTTGAGAGAGAAGAGGTTGCGTGTTCCTTAATTTCTGGATAATTCGGCGTGTCAGTCGCTTTTCAGGTTTTTCAGACTCCAGTACTAGGAAGGGATGTTCGCCACACCTAGGGGTATGGCAGTCTTCACCTAATCTTGACTTTTCGGACTGTAGCCGCCTCCGTTATGCAATGGTGTGTTGACACATAAACTTTAGGCGGTGATGTCAGATATTTGAACGTTTGAAATTCAAACTTAGATTCTACGAGTCAAACTTATCACACTAGCACTGATTGACGCTTTAAGTTCAGCTCCGTATGAGAGACGCTTTGGGTGAGATGATTTGAGAGCGCTTCGCTTCTACGGATCGGAAACTCGCTCTAAGCATCTTTATCTGAAGCTTTCAAAGACGCTTTGCATAACTTTACTGCTGACGCTTTCACTGCTGGAGCCGCTTTGCTTCCTGGCACTTCGCGAACTCTGACTGCTTCATCCTTAGCGCTTCTAGACTAAAATAAAAGCTTCCAAACATGCAAGCTTTAACATACAAGTATAACTTGTCTAGATTCATCAAAATTAATAAGGGAAATATTCTACTTAGGGTTTTGGAATCGAATCAAAATAAATTGTTTATTAACTTGATCCAAGTTCCCCCTTAACATAATATCCCAATAAAGAATATTCCAAGGCTAAATCAAGGATAAGAAAAATATAGACAACTTTTGAACAATGATTAAAAGTTGTCAAGAACTAGCAACTTTTTATACATTAACAAAACAAGTTAACTTCCACTAACAGGAACAACATTCTCGGAGTTCAGGTGAACAAGATAACTCAAACATCTATGATCTCAAGTCTTCGAAACATCAACAGTAACAGAATGTTGCAGCGGAATGGATCAAAAAGGGATTACATGTATGCAGACACATAATCCTAGAACTCAAACTATTGACCTTATTATATGTACGGGGATTATTATCACATTAAAAGCTCCGCTCAGCACATTCTCGTCCTCATCCTAGCTTTGCCTGCACATTTTAGAAAATAACATGCAGGGCTGAGTACGTACTAAGCACTCAATGAACACATGCCCAAAATATTGAAAGTTGCTTCTTAAAGCTATAGATTAAACTTGCCTCGATAAGCATGTCACAGGTGATTTACTTTAAACAACACAAGGCATGCTAAAATACTTTTTAGTTTTCTCATCATCAAACATTAAAGACTGCAGTCAATTATTATGTATGAATAACATCTACAACATCATATAGCGTGTTGAGAAGTAGGCCTCCTTCTCAAACACATTGACTGGCCGACCGAAAGGACGGCTCACAATCACCTTAGTGCACACATATCATGCAAATCACATGACCGAATTCGTCTTCCATCAAGTAGATGATCATACAAAACTCAAAGATTGGCAAGTTAATCATTTTCTCAAAATAAGATGCTTCATATACGTATGCTTATCGCATCATCATTTAGTTAGAAAGCCCACCTGACTCCGTCTAGTTTCCACTTATTTATTTCTCTTCCTTAATTATTCTCAGGCCTCGAATTACTGCTCGTTCCTTCATTGAAATAATAGTATAACTATAAACAATAAGAAACAGGAAGTAATTGGAAATAACGTCATATACTTAGTTTATATCCTTATCTTATTCTCTAAACCTTTCTCACTAATCTTTACCCGAACCTTTATCAAGAATTCATCCAAGAATAGTTTAATTCATCTCCTCCATCCTTCATCTTTTCTAAAGTAATATAAAGTTATAGACTTAACTCATCATACTCGAATAGAAATATATCCTCACATATCTTACATGTATATATATTCTTATCACCCATCAAGTTCGTTTAACTCTCAATTACGAAGTTCAAAACTTATGAAAAAATCCTATAACTTACAACTGGTAGTTAAATTCATTTACATACTCATTTCCCATATTTGGTCATTCTGACTCAACTACAATCAACCTCTGAAAATAGTAGAAAAATAGAAACGTTTAGAAACTTTCCTATGCTAGCTCCAATAAATTCAAATAAGCTTAAGGTAGATTAGGGAATATTTCCCAAGCTTCAATATATGAACATCTCACTCTTAAAGATTTAAAAACTCAAACTTCTTAAACCTGTCATTTTCGTTTTTGTCATAAGCAGCACCAAAAATATTTGAAAAACACACTTTATGATGGAGTCCAAGGATCGTTGATTCAAGATCCCATTCGTGTTCCAAGTGGGCCGGTGACGAGAGCTCAAGCTAAGAAGTTCAATAAAGCTTTGCAAGGATTGATTCAAGAAGTTTGGGCTCAAGAGTTGATGAAGAAGCCCATTGGATATGGCGGATCGGGCAGCCCGCGAGTTATTAATCTTATCAAGTGTGATCGGGCTGAAGATTGAAGACTTGGTTATTATTTTCGTCACTTTATTTTGCAGCCCACGTTTTGTGCCTTAAAAGGCTTTATTTTTGGCTTTATTATGTTATTTGATGGGTTTGACCCATACTTTGACTATACTTGAGTTATTTTCTAGTTGGGCTAGGTTTAGATAGGTTTTTGAGCACTTTATATATGGCTCTTATGTGATGGCCGAAAATCAACATTGATCATTAATAATATTGTGAGTTTTATTCTCCCTTGAGAGTTCTTCGAATTCCTCTTGATTTTTCAAGATGAATTCTTTATCCGGTGAATCAACGAGTTCATCATCCCTCGTTGTGTGTCATTCAGCATCCCCGTGTGGCTCGGCGACCATCTCTTTGGGTTATAGGTTGTCTTCGACATTCCTATAGTACTTGGGGGGGTTTAGATCGTAGACATATTGGGATATTTCCATCGGTTCGAATTTCTTCCTTCCGCGTGCATGAGTTTATCTATCAGGTATCCTATCAATAATATCAGTTTCACATCCCCTTATCACTTTTAAGAAATAAAATCATAATAAAAAAAAATCCAATTTCATCAAGAACTCTACTTTCAAAAATTATCACTTTGGTCTCTAACAATCCTCGCCAACTCAATTCATGCGTTCTTACAGTCCATATAAATAGGTAGTCATACTCAATTTTAGAAAATAAAATTCGGAATAAAAATCCCCAAATGAAACCTCAAAATTTGAATTTCAATCTTGAAGATAAGAGGGGTTTCTCTCAATTCAATCATCACTAATCATCTTATAGTAGGTTTTAAATCAAGAAATTTAAGAATTCATATCTCCACATCAACATAGAAAAATTGAAACCCCCTGTATGCTCAAGTAAATTCTTATTCTCTCTACTTTCTTCAACCACTAGTTAAACAAAAGAACTTTTACCTTAAATAGAAGTCTTGATTTACTTGATTTAGAAAGCTTCCAAAAATAAGGATAGAGATGTGGGTGTTATGTGTATATGCGTGAGTAGAAGAAAAGAAAATAAAAATAGAAGGAAAGTGACGGGTAGAGGAAGGCAAAGAAAGAAATAAAAAGAATAAGAGAAAGGAAGGAAAAAAAAATAGGCCGGCTACAACCCCCCTAGTTTCCCCCTTTTTTTTTTAATTTCTTATCTCTTTCTTTTCCTTCTTTTTTTTTCGTTCTTACTTTTCTTACTTTTTATTTATTTATTTAATTTACTTATTATTATCTCTTAAACTTAACTACCACTTAACAAAATACTGAATTCTCTAATTCCTCATCATATAAAAATAATAAACATCTCATATCACACATCTCTAGATTTTAAAAAAAATAGAGGGATTAATATTCTAAATCTCAATAGTCGAGAATTAAACAAAAAAAAGTAATACGAGTTAAAAATTCGTAATAATTTCCGTCTTCCTCCTTATCTCAATAGCTTCTCTTATTAAGTTGTTATATATTATTACTATTATAATAATCTCTAATATCGATTAAGCAAAGTAAAATACGGGATATTACAAGAGTCATATCACACAAGAAAGAAATATTGTATGGGCATGATATAAAAGTTTAAAGCTCAAAACCTCACATAGGTGCATGCTCAACATAAATTCATCATCCCTATCTATTAGATCTGGGTTAGGGATTTCGGGAATAAAAGGGAAGGGTGGACACCTTCTCTCAACCCACCTTCCATATGATAGGCAAGGGCAATTCTGCCTTTTCCTTATGATATTGGGGACACAATCATTTTTTACAGGTAAACATTGTAATCATACGACTATAGTGCCGTCTCTACGCTTCAGTAAAAGTGAGGGAGTCGCCCAATGAGAAAGCGCCATGTAAGGTGGTCATGTATGTTAGTTACAGAAATATCATAGCCGCTCGGGCTATGATTCATATGTGATGATCACGTGTGTTCAGATCTTGTTCAAAATCTAATGGTGAGGTTTTGTGTTCTGCCTGTTGGCAGAATCTTAATGTTCTAAGGATATAGTTAGTTTCTGGCAGAACGCAGAGGTTGTGTGGAGGTTCAGCCTTCTGTGCATTCTAAAGTAAAGGTTGAGCGTCAGCCCCATATTTGACGGGAGGGGATTCTGGTGAATTTAACGAGGTTCTGGTAGAGGCTGGATGGATTGTTCCGTTTCTTTTAAGTGTTAGGGAGCCATGATGATTGCCATGTGTCGTGCTATGATAGGAGGATTTGGGAGAGCTAATATTTATCCCTGACACTATCTAAATAATGGCATAAATGAACATATAATCTTTGCACCAAGAGAATAATACTCATGCTCAACTGGATCAACGACGGCTAGGCCTCCCACCCACACACTTTGCGTTTAACAAAGTGGGTAAATAGGAGGCTCCCAATCAGACACGAACGAAATGGGCATCCCCCCTCCCCCACACACACAGACGTTGCTTGTAGCTAAGTTGGTGGAAAAGGTGACCGACTCCAAAGACTCGATATAAACATGACTCACACAGACTCTAAAATACTCAACAAAATGGGCACCCCCCCCCAACAACACTTTGGAGGAGTCACCGACTCGACAAAGAAATACTCAAAAAAAAAAAAAAAGGAATGGAACTTCTACTTGGCAAGAAGAGGAGCATACCTGAAATCAATATGCTTGAAATAGGACTTGCAGGCTTGTAGTATCTCTTCCATTGTTGCATGGGCTTGGGCGGAGGTGATCTCCATATTGGCCATCTTCTACTCCAGGACATAGGGCATCAAGGCTTGACATGAGGTTGCTCCATGTATGCGTTTCTGGGGTTGCTGACAATCTTCTCCCGCCCGTTGATAACTCTGGGCAAGAAGCTTTTGGTTTTGGCTCATCTTCCGGAATGGAGAAGCACAACGTGCCCTCCTCATCGTAGCCGCAAACCTTATTTTACGAGGCATGAACATTGCACCGTAATGTCAAATGAGAAGTGTTGTAAATATTTCATTTATGGACATTACTTATTAGTTAGAGTTTTTCACTCTTTTATATATATCTCTTGTAACTCCTATTTGGGTGGTACACAATATGTGTATAATGAGAATATCTCTTCTTCTCCCTTTCTTCTTGGGTTCTCTATTCTATTCTACAATACTTCCTCCATCCTCCAAAACTCTTGTATATATATCTCTTATAGTATTATTTATTGCTAGTGGAGATTGAGTCTCATCTTTAATGTAGTGTATTATAGTACTCCCTCCGTCTCACTAAGTTAGACACTTTTCTTTTGGGCGTGGAAATTAAGGCGAAAGTGATTAGTGTGTAAAGTGTAATGTGTGTAAGGATATGGTGTTGTTTATGTATTTATACATATTTTAAAATAAGAGCATCATAGATGCATAAAAATATATTCATGTTTGATCTTAAATGAAAGATCGTATCGAGACCTTTAATTTAGTATAAAAATTTTAAAATTCGAGAACAAACGATCAAGTTATGACAATTTAAAGTTTTAGAATTTAAATTATATTGGGATATGTGCTGAAAAGTGAAAAGTGAGTGGATGGTGAGATTTAATTATAGAAAGTTAAGTGTAATAAGGGAGTGTTAATTATTTCCCAAAAAGGAAAGGTGTCAAACATAGTGAGACGGCCCAAAAAGGAAAATGTGTCAAAGATAGCGAGACAGAGGTAGTATTATTTATTGATAGTATAGATGTGGTTCTACTTTTTAATTTGTATTGTTTATTAGTATTATGGTATCGGGTCCATATCTAAAAAAAGAAAGTGAAGAATTTTGGGAAACATCTCAAAACAAAATTAAGGGAAGAATTTTCGAGGATGGGGTGAGTATTATTTTACAACAATTTTGAAACTTTTAGTTCAAAATGTTAGTAGGAGGAATGATATGTTACTCACCTTCTAAGACCATCATTCGTGGGCACCTCTTGTGTTTTGATAATTTTATCACGATTTTTTCTTATTTTTTCATTGATCTTTATTATAGTACCTCGAAAGCTATTAATTGCATCATTATACTCACAAAATAAATATATAAAAAAAGAGGTAATATGGTCAAATGCCCACTTTCATGTAAGAAAATTAAGTTATACCCACCCACTTTAATCTACACACTAAATACCCAATTTTTTAAAAGAGGACAAAAATACCCCAAACCAAATTATAATTTCTATTCAGTTTTCTCTCATTTCTCCTTTCTCCTTTTCTTCTTCATCGTCTTCTCTCTTCCTCTCCCCCAAATCCAGCCGCAGCTCCATTCCCAACTCCCGATTGCCGCTCCAGACTTCTCCAAGTCAGAGATTCCTTTGTCTGGATACGGTCGCTGATGCAAATCCGGCCTCCTCCGCGGTGGGGCATACGGAATATCGTTGCTGAACTCGCCGCCTCGAGGACCCTAATTCCGACGACCTATTCGCCACCTGCTTCGTCGATCCAGGCCAGCGGGAGGCCGCTGTCGAGCCGATGCTTGATTCGTCTTGAGTTTGGTCGGAGTGGTGGCCGGTGCAGAGCTTGCAATAGAGGTGGGATCTGTAGATTGATTTTTAATTTTTTTTTTTATTTATTTGAACGATTTCCCCTCTTATGTTGTGGGAAAAGAGTACTTGAGTGTTTGTTGTTTTCTTGAAATTTGGTTTCATTGTCTCTGAATCTTTTCAATGGGAAGAAAATGGAACAAACAAGTCCATAGAGTTGCTATCAAAGTCTTTTGTTTTGATGCTTTAATCAAATGAAATTTCGACATTATTAATCACATGTAGCTTCTTTCCTTTAGTCGCTTCACCAATTTCAATTTCTATTTCTGTCTATGTCTATGAAAGAAAATCAGAGGAAGAGTGTTTTTGGCTCTGGGAGATTTATTTCAATATATGTTAGGTAATCGGTACGAATTAAACCATATTCGTTCTGATAATTATAGAATAACTTATATAATTCGTACTATAATATAGGTAAGCGGTACGAATTGAGTCATATTCGTACCAATAATTATATACTAACTTATTGTGTGTGTTGAGATTTTTGGAAGTTTGTTATTTTTGTGCTCAGTTTTCAATTCCATTTTTTGCACTTTTTTGTTTTCATTTTTTGATGGATTGGTGTATATCTTCAGAAGCGGCACAAATCTCTAATAAACAAGCGTAATTCGTAATATATCATAAGTACGTGGTACAAATTAACCGATCTTCATACTAATAACCACATACTTATGTAATTCGCACTATATTATAGGTAATCGGTACGAATTGATTATATTTGTACCAATAACTTCACACTTACTTATGTAATTCGTACTAGATATTCGTACCAATCAGCATATACTTATATTATTATGAAATTCTTAGCCCGATTGTTGGTACGAATATAACATTTCGTACCCCTTTTAGAAAATATTTTGTAAACAAATGTTTGTGCTACTGCTAGGTATGAATATTTGTATTTGTACTTGTTCATACCACAATTGGTCTTGTTTTGGTACGAATTACACATGTCGTACCTATTTCATGTTCGTACCTCGTACCACTTCCCTGTTCATATAAAAAAAACTGAAAAAAATAATAAAAAAAGACTGAAAAAAACACAAAAAATAAAAAATGAAAAATGAAAAATGAAAAGAAAAAAATAAAAAAAGAAAAAGAAAAAGGAAAAGGAAAAAAAAGAAAAAAAAAGCTGAAAAAATAACAAAAATTAAAAATAAAAAACAAAAATTAAAAAAACTGAAAAAAAGAAAAAAAAAGAAAGAAAAAGTCTTGAAAAAAATGAAAAAAGAAAAAGAAAAAGAAAAGAAAAAAAAAGAAAAGAAAAAAATGCTGGAAAAAAATGAAAATTAAAAAATAAGAAAAACGAAAATAAAAAAAATACTGGAAAAAAAATAGAAAGAAAAAAGAAAGAATAAAAAGGAAGAGAGAGGAGAGGACGAAAAAACAAAAGGGTATATAAGGAAAAAACACAAACCCATGTGCACAAAAAGATAAAATTTGGGTATTTTGAATGTAAATTAAAGGGGTTAGTAGATGTTGATTTTTTTAAATGAAAGTGGATATTTGACAATTTGCCCAAAAAAAATAAACTTTGATTTGTTTTTTATCCCTTAAATTCAAAGAACTGACTAAAACGAATCATAGAGAATTTATTTTTATATAATTTGTGAATGTAATGATACAATTAATAACTTTCGAAGTATCATAATAAAGATCAATGAAAAACAAGAAAAATTGTTATAAAATTGTCAAAACACAAATAGTGACCATGAATGGTGCTTAGGGGAGTGAATAACCTATCATTCCAATGTTAGTATTATACTACTAGTACATTTTTATATTTATTTTATCTTGTTTTATGAGGGCTTTTTAATTAGAGGAAATACCCCAAGTTACCTAATATCCTATAAGTAAAACAATTTTTAACACAATTATAAAAATATACAAAATCTACCCAATTTTTATGTGGAGACCCAAAAATACCCCTCCTCTCTCCTCTTTCTCTCACATTTTTTCCTTCACCTATTATCTCCTCTTTATTTTGGGTTTCTCTCCGCTCTTCTCTCTCGCTTCTCTCTCTCTCTCTCTCTCTCTAACACACACACACACACAGACTCACACATACAAACACACCTTATTCCCCCAAGATCGTGAAGCTGGAGGAGGCGCCGGAGCTCGTCGAAGAACTCCACAAAGTTAGAGGAGTCAAAGGTGGTGTCGTCGAAACACACGCAGCCATTCTCCGTCCAAGCTTCCGGTGGCGGCGAGATTTTCGCAGGTGGAGGCGGATGTGTGTGTGTATTGTTGTGCATGTGTGTGTTTTAATTTGTGTGTATTGTTGCGTGTGTATGTAATCTGTTGTTGTTGTGTGTGTATTTATGTGTGGTGTGTGTGTTTCTTTGTGTATGTAATTTGATTATTTTGGATTTTCAATTTTTCTTTTACTTTTTTTTTGTTGTGAATGCAAATATGCATTATCCATAGCAACACATTGGTAATTATTTTTTTATAGTTATATTCATGATTGTTATTTTTTTCTTTTTTGTTTTGTATATTGCTTCCGTCTTCATTGTTAATTCTAGTGTGTTGATTATGTTTGTGAGTTTTGATTTGTTTTTTTTTTTCTAATTATGTTTAATTTGTTGTTGTGTGTGTGTTTCGAAAATAATAGGTAATGAATGGGTTGAAAATGATAGTTAATGGTGGTTAAATTACCCTATTTCTTGCATTATCAAGGCAAGAAGTTAATTATTTCTTGTCATTAGTAAGTAAACGTTTTCACCATTTTTGTTGTGTAATATTAGTTGTAAATATTGGTGATTATCTCATATTTAGATAAGTTCATTGTTTAGAGTTTTGTTTCACTTCTTGGAGGATTATCACTTTTTGTAGTTTTCTGTAAATAGTGATTGTATTCTCCAAGGAATTTGAAGTAGAGTTGCAGGGAATTCATTTGTCTATTTTTTTGTGAGTGTGATTAAATTTGTGGGTCTATTTATTCGTCTGTAATCTAAGAAATCACTCCATTTATTGTCTTCTGTAGGCAAGTAACTAATGATTTCTTACCATCAGTATGTAAGAAATGGTGTAATTTTTTGCATCGTCTTTACGATTTTTTAGGCAAGTATCTAATTTTTCTTTACTTTTTTTCTACGAGTTGTTGATTTGGGATGTGAAAATGTAAAACGTGTAAATATTATAAGAAATAAAAATTGGAAAGGTATGAGAATTCGAAATGATTGTACTACATACATTCAATTTTACGAATTAGTTTTGAGTACTTGAAATTGGTTGAAAATCACTCAATTTCTCAATTAATCTAAGAAATCACTCCACTTTTGCCTTCTGCGAACAAGTAACTAACAATTTCTTACCATCAGTAGGTAAGAAATCACCCCATATCTTGCTTTCTGCGGGCAAGTAAATAATGATTTCTTACCATCAGTAGGTAAGAAATCGTATAATTTATTGTCCCGTCTTTTTCGCAGTTAATGGTAGTTACATTACCCCATTTTTTGTCTTATCAGGGCAAGAAATTAACCATTTCTTGCCATCATTAAGTAAGAATTTCACCATTTTTGTCATCCGTAAGTAAGAGCCACGAAATACCGACTATTCTAGTTTTTTTGTTAAATACTTATGTGTATTTTTTTGGAATGGCAAATCCAATGCCCAACAATATTTTCTGATGGTTACATTTGAAACCCGCTTATAATATATTTTGGCAAGATGTTATTGATATCTTGTCAACTAGCTTATCATGAATGACAAAATTTCATTAATATCTTACCAACTATGCAAAACCTGATAGTTTCATTCCCACTTTGCAATTACCTGCTAATGTCATGTCTAGTTCTCATAAGTGGTAAGGATTTGATAGCTACAACTTTGGTAAGATTTCGTCAATAACTTACTAAATACTTAAATATGAATGATAAAAATATCTTAATTATTTCTTTGTATTACATTTCACATGAATGCCACACAATCTCATGGTCTTGCATTCTTTGCGTATAACTTGGTAAGACGTTATTGACATATTGTCAACTATCTTACCATGAATGGCAAGACGTTATCGATATTTTGCCAACTATCTTACCATAAATGATAAGATTACATCAATATATTACCAACTATACAAAATCTAATGGTTACATTCGAAACCTACTTACAATATATTTTGGCAAGACGTTATTGACATCTTGTCAACTAGTTTACTATGAATGACAAGATTTCATCAATATCTTACCAACTATGCAAAACCTGATAGTTTCATTCCCACTTACAATGAATTCAAAAAAAAATAATAGATGTTTTAATTAATAGAGAAACTGAAAGGAAACTGAAAAAAGGAAAGAAAAAAAAAAGGAAAAAAGAAAAAAAAAACGAATGCAGAAAGAAAAAAAATATATATATATAGAAAGAAAACTGTAAAAAAAACGAAAAGAAAAATGAAGAGGTAATAGTAAAAATGAAAATATAAAATAAGAAAAAAGAGTGAATGGTGGAGGTGAGAGAAGAAACAATGTGTGTGTGTGTGTGTCAGCCATGTGGGGTGTGTGTCGGTTAGAGTGAGAGAAAAAGGTGGAGGAGAGAGAAGAAAGGAGGGAAGAGAGAGAGTGTTAAAAAAGGTAAAAATGGGGGTAAATTGAGAAGAATCTTAAAATATAAATATAATTTGTAATTTTTTAAACTTATGTTATACGGAGTATATTGTATTTATTATCCCTACATAGGTAAAATAATTCCCATCTCTTTTAATTAATTCACGCTTCTTGTCTTTTCTTTTTTTGATTGTTTCCAAATTGCATCGAACATTTTATAATAGTCCCTCTTCTTCTTTCCTAACTATGTAATTTACCTTCTTTACTCGATTGATGACCTGCAGCCCCATTTCGTGGACTTCTTGAATCTTTGATCAAGGTAAAATCTTCAATTGCATTAAAACCTAGCTTACTTGATCGCAACCTGATATTATTGCCTCCTCTCCCTTTAATTTCGGCAATTTTATATCTGATATGTTGATTAATGTATTGAGTGTATTTGTAAATTTTATTGACTCTGCTATTGCTGTAGCGAAGAATAAAGGAGTTGATCCATGGCCACGGTTGATGTGATCAAATGCTGTCATGATTCGATTCGGCAAGTAAGTTGCAGCTTTTTTATTTTTTATTGGTTTTCTTTATATATTACAGTAGAGTTTATTGATAATTTCTGTTCGAAATGTAATTGATAGAATTTGTTTATTGGCTGTGTAATCATCTTGTGGAATCCCTAATCAAACGGTTTGGCTGTAAGTTTGAACTAATGGGGGAGAGGCGATTATGGGTTTTGGGCCTTGTCTAAGATTTCTCTTTTAAAAAATTTGGTATTTTCAGGCCTCAGAGAATATTAAAGATGCAATTGTATATTTAGATGCTGGAAGTGCTGAGAGCTTCCAGTTTCTTGGTGCTTTCCCCTTGCTTTTGGAGCTAGGGGCACTTGCTTTTTGTAGCTTGGAGAACATTTCAGTTGTTGATAAGGTGCCACCGATTTTTGTTTTCGCATCGCCTTTTATTTCATCATCATACCATGGAATTGTTATTATGGATCCAAAGAGTCGTGGATGCATGATATCTCTTTCTTGGAATTATAGGCGGTATACTTTGCTCATATGGATTATATTGTTGACTTCTAATTGAACTTGTTTTCTAGGTTGTCGACTGGAAGAATAGTTCTGATCCTGCCAGTAAAATTGTGGTCATCACATCACGTCTTCTGAGTGATGCTCATCGCCATATTCTACGGTGCTTGAGCACACTTCAAAATATTCGCAGCTGTGCAGTATATACGTCCATCTCAGAGGTCTTTTTTCCAATTATTGTTGGAAGCCATTCTTTTTTTGTCTTTATCTCAATAGTCATGCAACCCATTCTTTTTCTAGATTGGAATCCTTATAAGAAGTTTATGGGAGCATATGGATGTTCATCTCTATTTTAGTTCTTGTATTAGGAATCGCATTGGGTGATCTAGTAATTGTTTGGGTAGAATGAGAAATATCCGGAGGGATAATAAGTTGGCCTGATTGATTAGTTGAGTAGCTATGTTGCAAAGTTAGGAAAGCTGATTTGATTCTGTAGGAGTTATGTGGCTTGGATATTAAATCTTCTTTTTTTAGCTTTGATGGCCAGATGAGTTATTAGAGCAAGTGTTATGCATATCAAACTTACAAACTGTTGGAAAATATCCTCTAATTGCACCAACAACAAACCAATAGTTGCCCATGATTCTTATTGTCTTTTCCTGGCACTGTCAATATATAGGTAGCTCACTCAACATATCCTGATTCTCCTCTCGGCCCAGATGCTTTCCGTGAGTATGAATCCTTACTCTACCAAGATTATGAGGAGCTTGTTAAGAATCGAGAAAGAGCTAGCACTGTGCCTGACAACAGTGGACTTAAGGAAGGTACTATATCTAAAGAGGAAGGGTGGTCGGAGCTAACTGAGATTGATGATGACAGAGATTCTGACATGTCAAAAGCAAAATTTCATGAGGATAATTACTTCGGTGGCTACTCCAATGATGTTGGACAAAAATTGGCGGTCTCAGTGCATCACTTCCCTCTGATTTTGTGTCCTTTGTCACCCAGAGTCTTCTTCTTACCTTCTGAAGGATCTACTGCTGAAGCTAGCTTATCTGCGGAGCATGAGAGTTCGATAAGCTATGGTTTACCTCCATTAAGCACTGGGAAACTTGCTGATGCTGAGGATGTCAGTCCTGGGGCAAATCTTACAGCTCAATTTCTCTATCATTTGGCTTTAAAGGTAATTAAGCTTTATTTCCCTAGATTTTATGTTATAAAAGTCATTTGATATGAATATTTTGACTTCCAATGAATTCACTTTGTTATATTCCCATATAGATCAGGTCTTTCTGTTGGGAGTTCTCTTGCTCTTTACTTTGGTAAGAAAAAGTCTACTGTTGACATCAAAGATAAAGGACTTGTTACCAAATTTAATCTTGAAAAATGAAAATTAGAGAGACTAAACTGTTCATAATGTATCTCATCGAAATTGTAGCAGTACTTATGCTTAGAGATCCCGAAGGTATTTTGAAAATTTTATGTGAATTTCAAGGCTTCTTCTACTCTTACATTTGAAATAATCAAATAGAATTACTGTGACCATAGGGGTTTCTATTTACAGTTGAACCCGGGTTGTGACCTTAAAAGTTTGAAGTTAATATATATTATCAAATTGATAGCGTTCCTTTGTCAGCTATTTTAATGCTGAGTGTTAAAATTGCCTATATGGTAATATTACATTTTTCTATCTAATACTTGCAGATGGATCTGAAACTTGAAATATTTTCTCTGGGTGATTTGTCAAAAAATGTAGGAAAGCTTATGACAGATATGTCTAGTCTCTATGATGTTGGTAGACGTAAAAGATCAGCAGGTCTGCTGCTCATAGACCGTACACTCGATCTTCTAACTCCATGCTGCCATGGAGATTCGCTTGTGGATCGGATGTTTTCATCTCTACCTCGTATGCTTCCAGCATCATCTTCAAATCAGTCAAAAGGTTCCCAAAGCCAACTCAAAAGTGGCCCTATCAAAGTTGAACGTGCTCCTCTTTCTGTACAGATTCCACTTGAGAAATTCATCATTGAAGAAGATACAAAAGGGAATCTTCAGATTTTGGAAAATATTGAAGCATTTCTGGATGGGTGGAACACTTTCAAATCAGATGCTCCGAGCGTTGACTTCATGAAGTTCAGAAAAAAAGTGAATAATGAAAGTTGCTATCAACTTAATGAGAGTAAACTTCTACATGGATCCTTTGTCTCGACTGATAATTTCCGTGGAGCACCTTATCTTGAAGCAATACTTGACCGGATGACAAAAGATGGGGCTATGCTAGTCAAGAAATGGCTTCAAGAATGCCTACGACAGGAGAATATAACATCTAATCTGAAAATTCGGCCGGGTTTTGCTTCTAAGTTGGAGTTGCAGTCTCTGCTTAGAGCACTAGCCAAAAGGCAGTCCTCGTTAGTTAAAAACAAAGGGATTATTCAGTTAGCAGCTGCCACAGTGCATGCATTAGATGAATCACAATCTGCTAAATGGGATGCATTTAACAGTGCCGAGAAGATTTTGCATGTAAATGCTGCAGACACGAGCCAAAGCCTTGCTTCTCAAATCAGTGACCTCATAAATAAGTCTGTTCTAGAAGCTTCTCAGGGGAAAAACAAATCTCAAGGCCTATTCACTCTTGAAGATGCACTGCTTCTAACGGTTATTGGGTATATATTAGCTGGTGAGAATTTCCCAACCTCAGGTTCTGGCGGTCCATTTTCCTGGCAAGAGGAGCATTTCATGAAAGAAGCTATTGTGGATGCCGTCCTCGAGAACCCCAAGGTTTCGAGTCTAAAGATTTTCCAGGGTTTGTCCGAAGATCTCGAAGGCACCTCAAAGAAAATAAAATCTAATGATAAGAAGGAAGATCTCGATGAAGATGAGTGGGATAGCTGGGGTGATGAGGACGCTGAAAAAGAAACGAGCAAGGAGGAAGAGTATGGTGGCATGCAGCTGAAGCTAGAGCTTCGAGACAGAGTGGACAATCTATTCAAATTTCTTCATAAGTTATCCAGCATGAAAGGAAATTCAGCGCTGAGAGAAGGGATGTTGGCTCTGGAAAGCAGGCGAAACGATGATCCTTCTTCGACTAAGGGCTTACTCTGTAAAATCCTAACAAGTGTCTTAGACCACAATGAGATACCTGGGATGGAGTATCATTCATCTACAGTGGGGCGCCTTTTTAAAAAGGGATTTGGAAGATTTGGCCTAGGACAGGTATTATTTTTTGATCAATAACATATCTATTTTTCTGCTAAAGATCTTCTTATGAGAATACTGAGTTCTTTTTTTTATTTTTTTTTATGCACCCTTCAGGCTAAACCTAGTCTTTCGGAGCATAATGTTATCTTAATTTTTGTTATAGGAGGCATAAACGCTGTAGAGGTTCGCATTCGTCAACTCTATTCCTTTTATATCTTCTGCACAATCTATAAATCTGCGTTAGTTTTTGCTCTTCGTTTCTTTTCTGCACCTTCTCTGTTAAAATGAAACGTTAAATATTTCTCGTATATTTTGCTTATATTTCTCGTTGCATTATGAAGGCGAGGGAAGTGCAGGAGGCGATAGCTCGGAGCAGTAGGCCTGATGTTGAAATATTACTTGGAGGAACAACTTTTCTTACACCAGATGATATGCTTCAATTAGTTTTTGGCGACTATTCTAACATCTAAAGGCAACTTTACACACTAAATTTTTCTCTGGGAATTGCAGGTTCATAGTTGTAAGCCTGCTTTCCTATTTAATTTTTCAGTGTCCTTTAAATTTCATGTTGTAGTATTTGACTGCTGTAAAAGGCGAGGGGGGGGAATAATAGAATTGTAATGTGTCAGATTGACAGTGTTAATTCTGTGTAATAGATCTGAGAAAATGTCTTGTAACAACTTGAATTGAATATATCATAGGTGTCCTCCCTCCATGATTTGCAAATAAAATAATTTTTATTTTATGAAGACAGTTCGTCCTACAAATTTTTGATTTGAGATCTCTCAAAAAAAAAAAAAAAAAAAAAAGATCTCTTGGTTAAAATTCTTTTTTCTCCATTATATAATTTTCTGAAGCATCAGATTTTTTCATTCCAAACTCATTTGCAAAAATTGCGTCGAGACTGCTTATTCGAAAAACTAATGGTGTTCTTTTGTTTGTAATTTTTTTTTTTTTCAAATATTTCGACCACGATGATAATGGAGGTAAGCAACAAACTCGATTAACTAAAAGGTCTCGTGTTTTTTTTTGGGGCCGTTCCACCGAACTCCGAAAGAGACGTGTTTTCTTATACGGAAATAATTAATTATTTAAACTCAAAAATAGCCCATTAATTGGGCCCGCCCTTATGCTCCATTGCCGACCGCCACCGGCCGCCGCCACTGACGTCTCTCTCTCCTCCCTCATTTTATCTTGAAACTCTAAAAACCTGCCCCTTTCTCTCTCGGCGAGGTCTTCTTCTCTGGCATTCATAGTCGCCGCCTTCGACAGGCTCCGCTGCCGCGTAACGTGTGTCGCAACACCGCCTCCGACGAGCTCCACGCTGCGTCACCTGTCTCTCTCTCTCTCGTTCTCTGCTCTCCTCTGGCATTCTAGTCCGTTTCTCTCTCTCGTTCACTTGCCCCTTTCTCCCTCACGTGCTATGTAAATCTGCTGAAGTAATGGTATTATGGTCATTTCTTTGATTTCTGATTTCTGCCGTGCTAACTGCTAGTGCTTACTGTTAGTTCTCTGTCTCAATCTCCGTCGGCAGTCCTCTTGATAACTCATTTTTTTTTATACATTATTAAAGTAATTTTACGCATAAACATTTTTTTTTGTGTTCTTTTGATTTGATTTAGTGAAAATATTTTTTTTTCATTGGAGTGAAAATAAAAGGGAATAAAAAAACGAGAAGGAAAATATGGAAAATAAGAAAAAATTTAAAAGGTTATATTTTCCCTTCTTTTTTCATGATAATTTTTCATTAAAAAAAACGCAACTTTAGCATATAAAAATAGAAAGA
Source organism: Mentha longifolia (assembly GCA_001642375.2). Lineage (NCBI taxonomy): Eukaryota > Viridiplantae > Streptophyta > Magnoliopsida > Lamiales > Lamiaceae > Mentha > Mentha longifolia. The sequence continues at coordinate 8,205,382 of CM038119.1, forward strand.
ATAATTAATGAAAATCTATTAATCAATTAGTAAATCTAATATCGGAATCCAATTGGCAATTGCAAAGATCATCAAAAAGATAATCCCATTTTAAATTTTCAATATAATTTTAATCTTCATTTAATCATCGTTATCCTAATATAATTTGAATTGTAAAATTTTAAATTACTTATTTTTTCACATTTATGATTTTTATATTAAATTAAAAGTTTCGATACAATCATTTAATTTAAGATTCATCATTAATATATTTTTATAAATTTATGATGCTCTGTAGTGGGCAAATTTCGTAAGCCCAAATTAATATGGCCCACAAATCCGACAAGTCGGACTGGACAGCCGAAACGGCCAAGTTACATAGGCAATAAGCCTAATAATCCAGACTTAACAGCCGGAACGGCCAAGTAACATAGGCAATAAGCCTAACAAGCCTGACTAAACAGTCAGCACGGCCCAATTCTATATATATCCCATAGCCCAACTACACATTTTGGGCCAAAACAACTCATCCGGACCAAGGGGCCAGACGTGTCAGTCATGACAGTCAACACAGTCAAGATGTGTGACTTATCAATTAAGTCGAGACTGAGTCAAATAACGATCTAGGCCAGAGAAGTCGGAACAGACCGAGGGAGGCGGAAACTAACTGATAAGGCTTCCGAGATAAACCCTAATGGGAGGCCGGCCTATATAAGTCGACCGAGCAGGTCAAGTCGGTCACGATCGATTCCACTCTCACACTCTCTACTACGCTCTCAACTTCTCCCTCGCACTATCTGCACTCACCTGACTTCCGCCACCGTCGGAGTAAGCCGAACAAGCTTCCTCCGCCGTACATAATTCCCTATCACCGTTTCAGCCATCCAGACGCTCCAGTCGTCCGCGACCCCCATTATTTACTATTGCTTTTATTATACGTTACTTTCTTATTCAATTTACTTTCGATCACCATACTAACTTGAGCGTCGGAGGCCCTACGGCTGACACCCCCACCGGTGTTCCCATAGGGCTCTAACGTGTTTGTGTCGTGTTGATAACAGGTTGCTAGTGCCCGAATCGACCGGATCGACCGAACCGACCGGCTATACTCAATTGTAGATTCTACCTCTACAATTTGGCGCCCACCGTGGGGCCTTAGCAATCAAGCGAATCAACGTGACTACGAAGCTCTTCGAGTATTTACCATGGGTGATGAACACAACTTGACCGATTCAACCGTCCAGTCCGATTTGGCTGCTCAGATCGCAACCTTGAAAGAGCAGATGAACCAAGAGCGAGAATGTCGGGAGAGGCTGGAGAAAGAAAATGCCGATCTGCTTGCCCGCGTTGAAGCGGCAACATCCCAGATTCAAACAGCCCCGTCATCTCGGTTTAGGGTTTCGGTCAACCCAATGCAACCTCTGGACGATTACGTTCAAGTTGAAGATGATGATGGATCTGACGATCCCGACTTAACAGATCCGTCTGGTTCGGTAAGGAATCAGAATTTACTCCATACCAGTACTGACCGAACTCGTGTTTCTTTTCTCACAGGTAATCGAGTATCCCTGGACCTCGACCCACCACGAACAATGATGCGCGCAACTAGGTCAGTTGGAACCGGACAGACAGCCCCGACAGCCGGACAAACCAACATGGGAATTGAGCCTACTCAAACAACACCTGGAGTTGGAGTTAGCCATGCAACCATCGGGGGGACTAGCCATACGCCACCTGCAAGCATGTATCAACCAACTCCGATCGGGTTTGGTGCGACAGCACCGACAGGCGAGACCGCTCAAACTGAACGCAGCCTAGCTCATATAGCTGGCCATCTAGAGCAGCCGATCACTCATGTCCAGCCGGCAACTGTTGGCTACTCCCCCAACCTTGACATGGAATTAGCTATGAAGTTGGCTGAGATGGAGGTGATGATTCAACGAATCCCAGGAGTACCGGCACCTATCAAGAAGAGTGCTGCGAGCTGCTATGCCGACTCACCCTTCGTGGACGACATCGCGTTGGTCGAGATGCCTCCCAAGTTCAGCTTCCCCAACATGAAGCCATTCGATGGAACAACCGATCCAGACGACCACATTGCCCAATACCGACAGAGAATGTTTACTGTGGCCATCCCTCGCGAGTCGAGGGAAGCCTGCATGTGTAAGGGGTTCGGTTCTAGTCTGATAGGACCGGCCCTCCAGTGGTATACCAATTTACCCAATAATTCCATATCTTCTTTTGCTCAACTAACCGATATGTTTGTGCAGCAATATGCTAGTAGCAGAAAGCTGGAAAAAATTTCAGAAGACTTGTATGTGATAGTCCAACGAAGGGGAGAGCCCCTCCGCGACTACGTTGGACGCTTCAACAAAGAAAAAGTGTCAATAACCAACTGCAATCAGCAGACTGCCATCACCGCCTTTCGTAAAGGCCTCCTCCATGATTCCGACCTCTATAAAGAGCTTACTAAGTACCCGTGCAAGACGATGGAAGATGTGCTGGCAAAGGCGTGGGCACAAATCAAGTGGGAAAAAGATCAGTACAACAACAACCAACGATCTCCGCCTCATAGGAGTTCAAGAAGAGATACCAGATCAGATAGGAGGTCGCATGATCGACGTTCCGAACCGTACCCACCGCCTCAGAGATCTGACAGTAGAAGGAGAGGTTATAGCCAGACCTCGGAGTCACGACAAAGAGAAAGAGCAAAAGTGCCGGAGTATAACCTATCCATTTCACCCGCTGAAGCGGTGATGGCCCTCAAGCAATTGGGCAATAGAGTCAAGTGGCCAGAAAAGATGAGAGCACCGCCAGAACAGAGAGATAGGTCAAAATGGTGCGAGTTCCACGCTGACCATGGACACCGGACTGACGACTGCATTGCCCTGAAGTTGGAAATAGCCCAGCTGCTGAAGCAAGGTCACCTGACTGACTTTCTGACCGATAAGGGGAAACAAACCCTTCAAGAAGCAAGAGATAGACGAGACAACCGGGGAGAAATCACTCCCCCTCGACCTCCGGTGCATGAGCGAACAGTGACTGTCATATCTGGTGGTTCCGAAGTAAGCGGTATCACTCATTCAGCAGCTAAAAGACAGACGAGGCGAGCAAGCAGAATTGGGATGGAGCACGGCACGATAGAGAAAGACGCGACCGACCAGCCTGCTCAAACCATCAGCTTCACTACTTCTGAGGCCACCAGGCTTCTTAACCCTCATCATGATGCTTTAGTCATTTCTCTCTATATTGCGAATTGTCTTACCAAACGTGTGCTAATTGACAATGGCAGTTCTGCCAATGTTCTATTTCTTTCTGCTCTCAGGGAAATGGCAATCGACGAAGCAAAGCTAGTCAAGAAAACGACATGGCTCATCGGCTTTAGCGGAGAGCAAAAGAATACGGCGGGAGAGATCGACTTGCCAGTCTATGCAGAAGGAGTCAACCTTTGCACTCGCTTTCTGGTGGTAGACTCCGGCCTACTTCCTCTTACAATGTCATCCTAGGGCGTCCTTGGATACATGAGATGGAAGCGGTGCCATCGACTTTCCATCAAGTGCTGAAGTTCCCGACCAAATGGGGGATAAGAGAGATAATAGGAGACCAAAGGGATTCACGTGCATGCTACCAAACAACCATGAAGGCCAAGCCAGCTACCTTGTAGCAATTACAGCAGCAGGGACCGTCCGACCCCAAGTCACAACAGCCAGACGAACCTGACATGGTCGAGTTGGACGAAGTCTCAATCCATCCAGACTTTCCTGACCACACCGTCCGGATTGGAGCTCAACTCACTCCAATCCTCAGAGAAGAGCTTATCAAATTCTTAGCTGATCATTATGATTGTTTTGCTTGGTCCCATGCGGACATGACTGGAATTGATCCTAACATTATTGTTCACAGGTTACAAGTTGATCCGGACTACCCTCCCAAGAAGCAAAAGAGGAGAAAGTTTGCTCCTGAAAGAAACAAAGTCATCAACGAAGAAGTCCAGAAGCTGCTTGATAACGGGTTGGTTAGAGAAGTCCACTATCCGGAGTGGCTTGCTAACGTAGTGGTCGTGAAGAAAAAGAATGGAAAGTGGCGCGTGTGCATAGACTTCACCGATTTGAACAAAGCATGCCCAAAGGATTCATTTCCATTACCTCACATAGACATGCTGGTGGACGCCACTGCCGGACACGAGCTGCTGAGCTTCATGGACGCTTACTCAGGATACAATCAAATTCTGATGCACCCGGATGATCAAGAGAAGACAGCCTTCATGACTAACCTAGGCATCTTCTGCTACAAAGCCATGCCATTCGGACTCAAGAATGCAGGAGCAACTTACCAACGCTTGGTCAACAAAATGTTCACAGACTTGATTGGGAGAACGATGGAAGTCTACATTGACGACATGCTCGTCAAGTCCCTCCACGCGGGAGATCACATCGACCACCTTCGACAATCTTTTGATATTCTTAGAGAATATAACATGAAACTTAACCCTACTAAATGCTCTTTTGGTGTCACTGCAGGAAAATTTCTTGGCTACTTGGTGACCCAAAGGGGAATAGAGGCCAATCCGGCACAAATAGATGCAATCCAAAGGATAACTTCCCCGACTTGCGTCAAGGACGTACAAAAGCTGACAGGAAGAATTGCCGCCCTCAGCCGATTCATATCCAAATCATCGAAACGTTGCCATCCTTTCTTCAACACTCTGCGAAAATCAAAAACGTTTGAGTGGACAGCGGAGTGTGAAGATGCTCTAAAGCAGCTCAAACAGTACCTGACCAGCCCACCGCTACTGTCCAAGCCTATGGACAAAGAAACCCTGTATGTGTACTTAGCCGTGTCGAATGCGGCGGTCAGCGCAGTCCTTGTTCGAGAAGATGAGGGAAAACAATCCCCTGTCTACTACGTGAGCAAATCCTTACTAGATGCAGAGACTCGATATACCCAGCTGGAAAAGTTGGCGCTGGCGCTTGTCCACACAGCTCGGAAACTCCGTCCCTACTTCCAATGTCATCCAATCGTAGTCCTCACCACCTTTCCATTAAAATCAATACTGCACAAGCCAGAGCTCTCCTGTAGACTGACCAAGTGGGCAGTGGAGCTGAGCGAATACGACATTAGTTACGAGCCAAGGACTTCCTTGAAGTCACAGGTATTAGCCGATTTCATAGTTGATTTTACTCCTAACTTGCAAATGCAGGCGGAGAAAGAGCTTTGCTGCTTAACGGAAGGTCAATTGGCCGGTGTCTGGAAACTTAGCGTGGACGGTTCAACTAACAGCAAAGGAAGCGGACTCGGCTTAGTCTTAACCTCACCATTGGGGGACACTATCGAACAAGCCGTCCGATGCGGATTCAGAGCCACGAACAACGAGGCGGAGTATGAGGCCATGATAGCCGGGTTGGGGCTGGCCAAAGAATTGGGCGTCAAGAAAGTCAACGTATTCAGCGACTCCCAACTAGTAGTAAATCAAATGCTTGGCCACTACCAAGCCCGAGACACCAAGATGACCGCCTATCTTGACAAAGTAAAGGAATTGCAAGCATTCTTTGATGAGTTCAGTATCACGCAAGTCCCAAGAGGAGAAAATGACCATGCTGATGCACTAGCTAACTTGGGATCCTCCATCCAGACCAAGGAAGCAAAGTCCATACCCATCACTTACTTGAAGTGGCCAGCTGTCTGGAAAAATGAAGAACAAGTGTGCGATGTCTCAAGTACTCTGACGTGGATGACACCCATAATGGAGTACTTAGAAAATGATCTACTTCCGGATGACAAAAATGAAGCTCGCCGCATCAAAGCTCAAGCAGCCCGCTTCTCCGTCATTCGAGGTAAACTTTATAAACGTTCATTTTCTGGTCCATATTTGCGATGTGTTAACCCTGCAGAAGCAAAGTATATTCTGGCCGAATTGCACGAAGGCGAATGCGGAAACCACTCCGGTGGAAGAAGTCTAGCTCATAGAGCTTAACAAGCGGATACTACTGGCCTACCATGAAGGCGGATTCATCAGACTACGTAAGGCGATGCGACAAGTGTCAAAGATACGCCCAAGTATCTCATCTGCCACCGGAGCCACTGACCTCGATCAGTTCACCTTGGCCATTCATGAAGTGGGGAATGGATATAGTAGGAAAGCTCCCGACCGCACCTGGACAAAGAGTGTACATGCTGGCCATAACCGACTACTTCACCAAATGGATCGAAGCAGAGGCATTCCACCAAGTTCGAGACAAAGAGGTGAAAGGCTTTATATGGAGGAATGTCATATGCCGGTTTGGGGTGCCAAAAGAAATCGTGACAGACAACGGGTCTCAATTCATAAGTGCCGACTTTCAAGACTTCTGTAACTTTTGGAACATCAAATTGAGTTTTTCAACTCCAAGATATCCACAAGCAAACGGACAAGCAGAATCGTCAAACAAGACAATAATGAACACTCTGAAGAAGAGACTCGAGAAAGCAAAGGGTAGGTGGGCAGACGAGCTACCCGGAGTCCTCTGGTCCTACCGAACAACCGCTCGAACCTCAACAGGAGAGACACCTTTTCCTTAGCCTACGGGATGGAAGCCGTCATCCCAGTTGAAAGTGAAGTCCCGACAGCCAGATTTGAGCTCACAACAGACGAACAAAATGGGGAAGAAATGTGTCGCGAGCTTGACACACTCGACGAAAAAAGGGAAAGAGCCAAGATAAGGATTGCATCCTACCAACAAAGTGTAGCCAGACATTACAACAAGCATATCCGAACACGGAGTTTCAAAGTAGGTGACTGGGTGCTCCGACGAGTCTTCCAAAACACAAAGGAGACAGGAGCCGGGAAACTTGCCCCGACATGGGAAGGGCCTTACTTAGTCACCAAAGTAGTCGGACATGGAGCATACAAACTCCAAGCAAAGGATGGACGTGACATCTCCAACAGCTGGAATGCCATCCACCTCAGACAGTATCACTCCTAAATTCAATCTCTCGTTTTAAATTATTTTAGCCTCCCGAGGCCTATAATCTTTGCTACATTGGTTCTGACAATTCTATGAAGGTCACTTTGAGAACTACATCTTGGCTTGATCCCTCTTGAGGGTATGTAGGCAGCTCTCCGGAGCACAGCCAGTCTATCTTGTCTTACTAGTCATATCTGACCATTTTTAAACAGATTATACCAGCTTTTCGATGCTCAAAACTCCAAAGTTTAGGATTAGCTGATGAGAACGACAAATAGGAGACTTCCCGAAGTCTAAACATTACCGACATAACTTCCCAGGAAGTCTACTACGAACAGTAACATCACTACTTTCATTATTTTACATGGATACACCCTTTTACCTTCGCAGTAGTTCTGACAGTCTCATGCAGGACATGTCAGAACTACATTCGGGCTTGATCCCTCTAATGGGTATGTAGGCAGCTCTATGAAGCACAGCCAATCGTTCCTGCCATAATAGTCTTTCCCAACCGACCAGAGCTGGGGGGACAAGGGAAGACTAATCATCTGAAGTCGACCAACTAGACTACCGGAGTCTAAAAAAGTCAACCAATCGGAGCTTCACTTAACTTTTGGAACTTTGGGAGCAAAGGAGTCTATTCCAACACTTGCTTCATACTCTATTTTTGCCTTGAAAGGAAGACTAACTCGACAGTCTTGACTGCCCAGGCCGTCACAAAATGAGCTTCATAAAGTTTGACGGACTTGACCGTCCAGACTTGTATGCAATAAACTCCATCAACAAGAAAATAAACCTGATAAAAGAGAGACGAAGAACAAAATAAATAAAGTTCATCATCATAAGGGACACGTTCCAGGCGATCCCAACGCCAATGACGCTACAAAATATTAGTCTAAGCTGAATCGACCGACTCAACTTAAACTAGGGGGAAAGGAAACCTGTCCTAGCTAGTAAAGCTAATAAAAGTCGAATAATAAGATACAAGCATAAGTCTCGGGTACATGCACCCGGCCAAAATGAAATAGTTATCGTCATAAGCGATACTACAACAAGCTAATAGTTAGATAAGTGAGTAAATAGTAAACCTCAATCCTCAGACTGGTTGGTCACGGAATCCACCACCGGCTGATCGGTCTCCAACCCCTCAACAAGCTGATCATCATCAGCCTCCAACTCTCCACCTTCAGGCTAAGCCACCTCTAAGGCCATCATCTCTTCCAACTCTTTCTTTTCAGCGAAAGCCTTCTTGAAATCCCAAGTATCAGCCTTTCCTTCCTTGAACTGTCGAAATAGCTCAGCCCGGAGCTTAATTTCAGCCTGGGCAGCAGCAATCTTATTCTTCGTCTGAGCAACAAACAACTCGGTACGAAGATCATCAACTTCTGACCGGACTTTTTGCAGGAGAGTAGCATCGAGCTCCTTCAATCGCAACTGCTCAGACTGCTCAGTGATAAGTGCTTTAGCTTTGTCCAATTCAAACTTGACCGACTTCACATTAGACTGGAGCACTGCTTTGTCAGATCTAAGCTTCCCTATCTCAGCTTGGTACTGTTCGATCTCATCAATCATATGAAACACGCCTTGCAAGCACTGTAACAAAAGACAAAAGAACAAAAGACACATCAGGATGTAATGGAAGTCTATATGCAACAAGAAGAAGACAGAACTTGCAACCAGAATACGCATATGCACATTACAAAATTAAAATCGATAAAAACGATATCGTCACCTTAAAGCCATTGGCTGCGGTCATTCGCCCAATAGAAACAGCTCCGCGCTCTTTGAATGTGGCCTTGTCTTCCGGCCATAGTAGCTTCTTCGACTCCTCAAAATGAGAAACAAAGTCAGAGTGTGCATGAGCAGAGAGGGGATAGCGAATAGTAATACTATCATCTGCAACGGCAGGCTCGCCGGCATGAACAACTCGCTGTTTTTTCTTTTGTACAGCAGCAGAGCCAGAGGCATCCGATTGTGATTTTCTCTTGGCAAGCGGTCCCTCAATAGACTTCTTGAGCCGACGTAAATCCTCCATACTACCTACACCGCACGTAGAGGAAATTTCCTTGTCGATTTTGTAACCTACAAAGAAGAAGTAAATCATATAACTTTCCAACACTTTTTCGTAATATTAAACCTCAAGGATAATCATAAATTGGTGGATATTCAATACCTTCTGGTCGCGGAGGCACCAAATCCCACAAACCACTCTCTCGAAGGAATAACTCGGTCAGGATGAAATCACAATCGCGAAACTCATCAGGTATACGCAGAAACCTATCTAACCTGTCTTCTGTCACAGAAACCTTCGAAGGCTTGAATTTTCTCTCGAGCGAACCTGGAACAAGACATGAAGATATTAGTCACAAGCACAAATAATACAAAGCATAATCAAGCCCGCCCAACTCTTCAGTCGGGCGAACCAAGCACAAAGTATACAAGGGAGAAATAAACTTTCCCACTTGGCAGTCGAGTAATATACTCACTTAACCCCTTAAATATACGAGAAACGCCACTATTCGGTGGCAGCCCCAGCGCTTCAAACGGAACAAACATGTATTTTGCTTTCCAAAGAGTGTTTGGATCACTTCTCTTGGCTAACAATTGAAGCTTGACTTTCTTCGAATAGAGTTGGAATCTTCCTTTGTCACCAGGAACCATCTTTAAACCATATACAGTCAAAACCTCCTCGTAGGTAAAAGGTATCTCGACCAACTTAGCAAGGACCTCGATAGCAATCAGAGTACGCCAAGTATTTGGAGTTAATTGTCCCGGAGCAATGTTGTAATAACCGCACACTTGCCCAATCAAGTCAGGCAGAGGGAACCTAAACCCTATCCTAAAGGGATATTCATATAAGCATGTCATACCAGGCAAGTTCCAGTCTGCCCGAACTTCCTTGGCCGGAACGTGGAGCACAATATGAGAAGGGACATTGTAATTGTGGCGAAATGAGCACATATCAGACAAAGCAAACATGGTCTTTGGACTCTCTCCTTTAAAGAAATGAGTAGGGCAACTACCTTCAAGGAGCCCTTCACAATTCAATTCGACTACTGTAACTTCATTTCTGTTGACTGTTGGGGCTGACCGAACAATCACAGAGGTACAAGGAATAGCTGCAGGTATATTTCCCGCACAATTACGACCACATATCCCAACATCCTCACTAGAAGAAGCTGTAGACTCGCTCTCACTAGATGAAGCCGAGCCACTCCGACTAGATGACGACATATGAATACCTAAAATAGTAATACCCCCCAAATTCAGACTGACTGGACATGCTCAATGTGAAAAGAGTAACAACACGACTTCCCAACAAACCAACCAGACCAAGAATCTCACATAGCATGCTATCGTTGCCATTTAAAGAATGTAGACCGAACAGGCATGCCAGACTTCATAAACAACAAAAAGAACATGCTCGAAGCAACAAGTAATGTCTATTCCTAACTCAACCGGCATCACATGAGCAATCACACCAAGTAACCCGACTCAACTAACTTGACAAGTGAACATGCTCGAAGTAGTGAGCTATCATGCAATCCTAACCGACTTGGCCAACCCGACATAAAAGAAGCCACAAACATGCTCAAGTACCATATAAGCCCAAAAACAGTAAAATACCGAAGTTTTACTACCATCTAAGATCAAACACAAACACCTAAAGTGGTGAATCAAAAATTCTTACTATCTACATTTTCACTTTTCATAAGAAGAACGCGAAGAACGTAAAAAAAGGTAAAGAGAGGAGAAAACCAACCTTTGGAGAGCTCTCCAAAATCTTCTCTCTACAACTTCCTTTACTCCAAGACTCCAAAACTTGTGAAATGAAAATGAGTGGCAATTTTTCAAGCAATACCTTCTCTTATAGATGAAAGGAAATGTGGATTTATGCCAAGTGTCGCCAGTCCAACCATGGAATTATTTCTACATAAAGGCACCTGCCAAAACAAATATATTTAAGCTATAACAATTATTTCTTTTACTAGTAAGAATGTCACCTCGACATTTCAGGAGGAATGATAGTACAATTGGAATGAAAATAGAGGTTGCCATCAACTACTCCATCACTTGGGTAGAGCAACAACGCAACAGATTTAATCGCTCAAATGAAGTTGAAGTTGACAACAAATGGATTATAATTCAAATTCAATCAAACTTGGCAAATTCAATGCCAAACACATCGATCAATTTTTCAAATAGCAAGATAAGGACATTAAAATGGAAGCAAAGTCACCCTCGACTACCGTCTCCAACTAAGCAACTGAATTAATGTGGAAGCAAAATTTGACTACAACCATGCTTTTTATCCCAACTGAATTGGCAGAGTCAAACTAAAGAATTTCTAGCTACCACCACTTTATGAAGCATACATGCCAACTAATTGATAATATGTCGAAGCACAACAAAGGGCTTGACCGCTACCAGCAATCTCTTAGAAGAATTTTAGAAAAATAAAAAAAATAATAAAAATCGTATCAAACTTGACAATCTAACCTGACGTTGAGGGTGCTCATTCTATTATTAATTCAACGCCAAAATTTTTGGCAATGTTCTCTATCACAGCCGTCGAGCACGCAGACGTAGTAATTTTGCCTTACCTCACCAAGAAACATGACGAAGTTAGCTGGTGAAGCAAGGTATAGCTCACAGATTGTCAAAGACGAGACCCAAAAATAAGAATTATAGAGAAAAGGGCTACCTGACAGTAATGACTGGCCCAGCAGGAGAGGCAAATCTGTAGAGAGAGACGCTTATCAATTTTTGAAACTAAAAAAGAACCACACGCAAGCCTCAACTCCTTTAGAATTAATCCAACTTGCCCGTTTTTCTGTAATCAAAACTCCACAGGATGATCGTTGCAGCTGTCGGGATTGGCCAAGCAAACATCTATGGCCGCTATAGCCACTACATCTCCCTTGAATTAGTGCTTATAAGCTGCTCGACGAAATGCCCAACTGTCCGAAGACTGGAATCGCTATCTTTCAAATTCAAATGCTTGTTGTTGCTATCGAAATCGACTCGACGAAGTCGATTGATTCGAAGAAAGAGCAGAGGGGCGCTTGTCAATGAAAGCAGAGGCTGAATCTTGCCAAGCAAACAAAGTCGACTGACTTGCCTAACTTGGGCTCCTTTTGAATTTTTGGGAGTGAAGGAGTCCGGCCTGTAATTCAAAACTTCGCTCTTTCTACTATGAGATAAAAGTCGACAGAGTCGACAGTCTTGACAACTCAAGCACGCAATAGGCTTCATAGAGTACCAACAGCTTTATTTCTGGCTGCGTGCGTACGAAAAAAAAAAAAAAGGAAAAAAAAAAAAAAATGGGGGGAAAGAAAGGTTAGGAGTGAAAGACGCATCCCTATTTCCTGACTTCCTTGACTTATTTCTCAGGAATTATATTTAAAATTCTTTCTCAAGAGTTGGCTGTCGTGACCAACTCGACAGACTTGCTAGACAGTCAGTTTACAATTTCATCCAAGAGATCTGACCCTTCAATGGTCCGCAACGCATTTCAATTCAATTACAAAATGGGACAATCAATCTATTTCGTACTTTTCCTTACATGAAAAATGGGCCAACTTGTATTTCATGATCAACAATGAAGCCTATGGGCCCACCTCTTTCTTAATTCCAAAAGCTTATTCTTAAAAGCCATGGCCTAATTAACAGTATATACTAATATGCGTATACATGTTAAAATAAAATAATAATAAGACTAACGGGCCTATCTTCTATTCTAGGCGTGTAATGCCCATTTACAAAGTGGCCTAATTCGTTTCCGTGACGAGTTACACAAGCTAGAATCATAAAAGAAAGGGCTCAAGAGGCTTGAACTCGGCCCACGAAGGCCATCTCATTGCCACGCAATTTATTTTTTGAATATCGTTGTCCCAAATTCCGAATAGTGTCGGCAAATCAACCGATATAACTATATGAACTCTCCAGTTAAAATTATTTTAATTAGAGAGTGGGGGACAAACTGTAGTGGGCAAATTTCGTAAGCCCAAATTAATATGGCCCACAAATCGGACAAGTCGGACTGGACAGCCGAAACGGCCAAGTTACATAGGCATAAGCCTAATAATCCAGACTTAACAGCCGGAACGGCCAAGTAACATAGGCAATAAGCCTAACAAGCCTGACTAAACAGTCAGCACGGCCCAATTCTATATATATCCCATAGCCCAACTACACATTTTGGGCCAAAACAACTCATCCGGACCAAGGGGCCAGACGTGTCAGTCATGACAGTCAACACAGTCAAGATGTGTGACTTATCAATTAAGTCGAGACTGAGTCAAATAACGATCTAGGCCAGAGAAGTCGGAACAGACCGAGGGAGGCGGAAACTAACTGATAAGGCTTCTGAGATAAACCCTAATGGGAGGCCGGCCTATATAAGTCGACCGAGCAGGTCAAGTCGGTCACGATCGATTCCACTCTCACACTCTCTACTACCCTCTCAACTTCTCCCTCGCACTATCTGCACTCACCTGACTTCCGCCACCGTCGGAGTAAGCCGAACAAGCTTCCTCCGCCGTACATAATTCCCTATCACCGTTTCAGCTATCCAGACGCTCCAGTCGTCCGCGACCCCCATTATTTACTATTGCTTTTATTATACGTTACTTTCTTATTCAATTTACTTTCGATCACCATACTAACTTGAGCGTTGGAGGCCCTACGGCTGACACCCCCACCGGTGTTCCCATAGGGCTCTAACGTGTTTGTGTCGTGTTGATAACAGGTTGCTAGTGCCCGAATCGACCGGATCGACCGACCGGCTATACTCAATTGTAGATTCTACCTCTACATGCTCAAATTTAGAAAAGCTATTTTAAAATATCGTGTCATTATAAGTGAGATGGAGTGAGAATTATTTTGAACTAAAGATTAAGAAATGCAACTAGGGATGTACACAACCAAACGCAACTCAATTGGTAAAACGCTTAATTTCTGACCAAATGGTCAGGATTCGAGTCATCTTTGATGCTTGTGTGTGTAATGTCTTGTGCTTGTTGTAAAAATGTGTTCATGTATTGGCTTAGCGGTGGACCAAAGGTTTCGGGTTCGAGTCCTCCACGATCTTTAAATTCATGCAAAAAAAAAAAAAAAAACGCAGTTAGGGATGTAGATGAAAATAAAAAGAAAAGCAGGGATGTGTGAGCAAAAATGATGAAAACTGTCAAGAATTGGTCTTCGCGCCACAGTAAATGACAAACACAGAACCTGAGAAGTGAAGTGAAAGAAATCAGGAGGGGGGGGGGGGAGAGAGGGGGAGAGGAAGAGAAAGAGCGAGTAACAGCCCCCCCCAATTGAGACACTGTTGCCCCATTTGTCACTTCAGACTTCACATTTTCCTTTTTCTCTCACACCCTCTTCATTTCCTCTCTCACACGTCACACCCCATAATTATTCATCTGTACATTATTGGTAATCTGCGGCAATGGGAGCTGAGAACGTAGATTACAAGGAAAAGGAGCACATTGCACTGGCTGCAATCTTAATTTTTGCATCCCTTTCAATTCTTTCAGTTCTTGTGGCACTAACTTACTACTGCTATTTGAGGTACAAAGTCTCCAAGCGCGCCAAGATCCAACAACAAAGTTAGTACCCTTTTCAAAGACCTTGTTTTTTTTTTGTTTTTTTTTTGGGGTATGCTTTAGCAAAATCATTTATGAGCATGTACAACTCTAGCACTCTCAAAACTCTATAAAAATGTAATCTTTGCTGTTTTTACAATGTGGGCTTCGTGGATGAGAGCATCGATATCTGTATTTTTGTTATTTTCACACGATTTTCTTGAAAACCCTTTTGAATAAACGAGGGCTGAAATTTATAAATGTGGTCCTTCTTTTGTGGGTACGAATTCACTATCTGGACAGCTGAAAAAGGCGGGGCTTGGTTTAGGGTAGATCTAATGGAAAATACTTTTGCAATTAGGCCAAATTAGAAAAACAGCCATGTTCCAAAATTGAGCTGTTCCTGATTTATCATTAGCTAATGTGGTGTAAGGTGTAATTTGAAGAGTGTTGATGGTTCACACATAACTATGCCAACAATATATATGCGTGTGTGTTTCTGATTATGTATGGCTTTTGCTCGCTATGGTGTTGAAATTGTTAGAGATCTACCATGAGGAGAAAGGCAGCGATAATTCCAACATTGGAGTTGCTACAGAGAGAGGACTTCAGGTCTTTACTCATAAGCAGCTGCATTCAGCCACTGGTGGATTTGGGAAGTCTAATGTGATTGGTCGTGGTGCATTCGGCCTGGTGTATCGAGGAGTTCTTCAAAATGGAAGGAAAGTTGCAATTAAGTTGATGGATCAAGCTGGAAAACAGGGTGAAGATGAATTCACTGCAGAGGTTGGATCTTTATGCTGAGATATCTTTGTGAAATTGTGGTCTTAACTTCTTTTTATATGTCTATTTATTTCTCTCCATTGTCTATTCAATTAACGAACCGCTAGGTGGAATTGTTGGGGCGATTGTCTTCTCCGTATTTACTTTCGTTGATCGGCTACTGTTCGGGAAGCAACCATAAACTGCTAGTTTATGAGTTTATGGCCAATGGAGGACTGCAGGAACATTTGTATCCCATCAGTGGTAAGTTATTTTATTTTTTTATCTTTTTCTACTTTCCTGTCTGAAATTGTTTATTGATCACCTTTATACTTTTGGGGTTTTAGAGTTCTTGAGTGAATAAAGTAGACTATGATTCATACAATAGGTAAAGTTCGTTGCTGTTCCTTCACTGGCATGTTTGGCTTGCGTTTATCATAAAATCTCGAAACCTTACTTTATATTGGCTCATGGTTTTGCATAAGCTTTGAGTTTTTTCATTACGTTCTGCAATATGCGTGCAGATATTCTACATTGAATAAATCATTTCCTGCAGTGGAGATCTAATGATCTTGCAACTCTTCAACTTAATTTCGTGCAGTGGAGATCTATTGCAAGAAAATCATAACTTAAGCTCTTTTTTATGTCTGAGCACCATCTCTGAAGTTC
This sequence comes from Mentha longifolia, assembly GCA_001642375.2. Lineage (NCBI taxonomy): Eukaryota > Viridiplantae > Streptophyta > Magnoliopsida > Lamiales > Lamiaceae > Mentha > Mentha longifolia. Next base: position 8,221,322 of record CM038119.1, read on the forward strand.
ATCCAATTCGTCTTTAATAATTTGTGATCTGTCTGAATAATAGTACTGCAATGTAGATACATGCATCTCTTATATGCTCAAGGGGTTCAATTCACTTATCTTTTGTCAATTAGCTTGATTTGTTTGATAGTGTTTTTAGAATTTTCTTGTTGAAGTTCATCATTTGCTTGAAAAAGATTTTGAGATTTCTAGGGCAACTGCTTGCTTTCTTTGGTGCATCTCTCAGGTAGTAAAACTGTGCCTTCAAATCTAAACTGGGAAATTCGACTTCGGATAGCTTTAGAGGCTGCCAAAGGTCTGGAGTACCTCCACGAGCACGTCAGCCCCCCAATAATCCATCGAGATTTCAAAAGCAGCAACATCCTTCTTGACAAAAACTTCCGAGCCAAAGTCTCTGATTTCGGACTCGCAAAACTTGGGCCCGAGAAAGCTGGTGCACACGTTTCAACGCGAGTGTTGGGCACACAGGGATACGTTGCACCTGAGTACAGCCAACACTTCTCTTAATTGTTTATTTATATATACTGCAAACCAATAATTAAATTCTTATCAAAACTAGATATTGCTCTCTGATTCTTGTGTTTTGCAGATATGCTTTAACTGGACATCTGACTACGAAGTCTGATGTCTATAGCTACGGAGTTGTCCTCTTGGAGTTGCTGACTGGTAGAGTTCCGGTTGATATGAAGAGGCCTCAAGGTGAAGGCGTTCTAGTCTCTTGGGTTCGTTTTTCTAACTAATTTTCTGGTTTAAACCGGAATTTCCATCATCAATCTTAACTAAGATGATCATTGCTCTCTCTATCTCTCTCTCTCTCTAGGCTTTGCCACACCTTACGGATAGAGAAAAGGTTGGAAAAATCATGGATCCGGCACTAGAGGGGCAGTACTCGATGAAGGAGGTGGTTCAAGTGGCGGCCATAGCTACAATGTGCGTGCAACCGGAGGGTGATTACAGGCCGTTGATGGCCGATGTAGTGCAGTCGTTAGTGCCGTTAGTGAAGCATCAACGTAACATTACTATGCCTTCTCCCAAGGCGTAAGGCTTAGTTCGAATATGAGGAGAGAATTATTTCCAGGTTTCGTTCCAATATTTGTGTTTTCTTCTAATGTACGTAACATAAATGAACGAGAATCACTCTTAAATTCGTGATTGTTTATCGAACTTTATGTAATTCAAGGATTAGCTTTATACATATGAGTAAATACCCAAGAATAGCTAAAATGATAAAACAAAAGTTAATTTTAGCTAACTATAAAAGAATAGTCTAATTCTAGCTACTTTATACATTTTATGACAATTATACTCTTAATGAATTTAATTAATAAAAAATTAAAAACCTAAAATCTCATTTGATTGTCGTGCGTGCCCTTCCCCCGTCTTCCCCAATTTCTCATTCTCCATCTTTCTCTCTCTATATTTTGTAAAAAATTTGCGACCACTTCCTCTGCAATTCCTCAGCCATTGCCTTGCTCCGCCGCCAATTCATCGGCCATTGCCCTTGCTCCGCCGCTAATTCCTCAGCCACCACCTTGCTCCGCTGCAGCGGCCACTTTGATTTCGCTTAAAATCGCAACAATTACAAGGTTACTGCACATCTTATCCCTATTTTCTCTCTATCCATCTCTCTTTTTCATGTCTCTTTCTCTCTCTCGAATATCTCTCTCACAGGCCGCACCACAAGATATGTATATTGCCGAACCGCATCAATTTATATTTCGTCGACCTCCGCCGCTTTTGAGTCTGGTGGTCCTCGTCACGACAACATGGCCAATCGACGCTCGTGTTCGTGTGCACGACCACGCCTATTTTCTTTGTGTTCGTGTTCGTGTACAAGAACACACTCAATTTTTCTCGTGTCCGTGTTCATATACACGATCACACTCATTTTTTCTCATGTTCGTGTAACCGATCGATTGTGTTTGTATTGTATGAATGTCAGCTCGTGTTTTTGGGAACGTCAGGTTTGCTTCTCCAATTTTGCTGCAAGGTTGTAGGCATGATGTTGCTCGGTAGAGGCAACGGCTATGGCGACGGTGGTGGAGAAGAGAGGCGAGGAAATAGAGAGAGAAGAGAGGTAGAGAGAGAGAGAGAGAGAAAGAAAGAGAGAAGAATATATTGCTTGGTCACCGGCGGCGGTGGCAGTGGGTCGAGGAGGATGCAATTTTGGCAAGCAAAAAGACAAAGGAATAGAGAAATTGCGTATGTTTCTTTTTTATTATATTTTTTATTATCAATTGTATTTCATTAAGGGTATATGAGTCATTACATGTCAAAAATGACTAGAATTATATCATTATTTTATTGTTGGTTAAAAAAGACTTTTCTCTTATTATAATGACTATTTGAGGGTTTGCCTCTATATATATTGTAGTTCCTATACTTTGCTTATTACTCAATTTGGTAATACAAGCTGCAAATCTCGAAAATAAAATTCGAAGATTTTTAAATTATAGAAATAAAGATGATTGTATTTTAAATATACTTCACTAAATTATTTTGAATACTAATTATTTAAATTGTTGTTAAATGGTTCAATATCAAATGTGAATTTAGTAATGGAGAGATGATTAATTAGTCAAATCTTGAAACTTGGGACCATCTGTCCCCAACTATGTCTCAAATTGTACTATATATATATATATATATATATATATAATAAATTTATCTTATATTATTTATTTTAATTTTATGATTATTTTACAAGGTTTACCCATCCAATTAGGTTTATAATTATTTTTTAGCATTTAATTTCACTTTTATTAGTTATATTGGGTTGATAAATTCAAAATTAGGGTATATAATTTTTAAAAAAAATTATATTTTTTCTTTTATTGCTTTGGCTTATATTTATATCCATCCAAAAAAAGAGAGGCAAGACTTCCGTTTTCAATCAACGCGGAAATTTAATGATTTAGACAAGGGGTTGGAAAATACTAGTTGTCTGTGTCATTGAAAACAAAACTAATACTCTCTTCGTTTCTTGACACTAATACTATATCGGGTCATTGGGACGTCCTCTATTTTTTGACCATTTCTATTTTGATATGTAGGCCCCACATACAATTTACACTTTAATAATTTAACACTTTAATACTATTAAAAATATTACACGGACCTACAATTATTTCAATTTAACAATTTAATTGATTAACATATTATGTAAATGCATTAAACTCAGTGCCAAACATTTTAGGCCAAGAAATAAAGAACATATAGAGTATTTAGGAGTTATACATCTCTGATAAAAAATAAAAATAAAAATAAAATAACCTTATCTTTTTTTTGTTAGTTTTACGATGAGAGGACTGTACTCCACATTTACAACTTACGTAGCTATAAATGTACATATTCCTTTTGGAAAAAATATAAATGTACATATTCCTTTTGGAAAAAATCGATTTGAGTCTTCTATTACTCCCTCTATTTCGTCTAAATTGACACACTTCATTTTGTCATAGTATCCCGTAAAAGAAAGAATTCTTTAAAAATCCATTTTAAAATTCATCATCGAGAAGCGTGAAAAAACATACCAGAAAAGCCAAAACGAAGTGTGTCAATTTAGACGAAATGGAGGGAGTACATACATTCTGGTATTGAATTTCATATTTTACAGTCGAAATCGCTAAAACATCATTAGATAAAGCTTTGCTTGTGATTAGTACCTACATCAAACGACTCTGGACATTTTCTTTTTCATGCATGCATGGATGAATTGATTATCGAAGTCAACTCATACATTTTCAAGAAAACAAAAAGTCAACCAATTAATCTAAGTCTTTTTTCCAGCATATTCTTCATTGGCCTCTTTCGCTAAACTCCATGTTTACTCGATCCTGATGTAAACGCGTTAATTTCCTGTAGCAGCAAACTTTGAAAATGAGAAAATATTGTTCATATTGGGAACTGAATGAATAATGATTGTTCAAGTACTTTCTTAAATTGCCTATAAAAACATGTCAAAATCCATGCATAGTCCACCACCAATCATCGAGTTAATTAAGAGCTAGCTAGCTTGATCAATTATCATGGCTGCTAGTCTCAGAAATTGTTTGGTGACTCTACTAATAGCACTTGCACTTGTTTGGTGTTGCGATGGACAGCTGAGGCCAAACTTCTACGATTCCTCATGTCCTTCTCTTCAACTCATTGTCCGAAACGCCATGAGGGAAGCCATTAATCGAGAGCTCAGGCTCCCTGCATCTATCCTTCGTCTCTTCTTCCACGACTGCTTCGTCAACGTACATATATACACACACACACACACATATATATATATATATATATAGCTTTGTAATTACTTAAATTGATGATTAATTAGTTGATAATTATTTGTGGTGTGGATGATCATCGATCAGGGGTGTGATGCGTCGGTGTTGCTGGATGATACAGCCACCTTCACCGGCGAAAAGAACGCTTTCCCAAACCGGAATTCAGCACGAGGTTTCGAAGCGATAGACACCATTAAAACTCGAGTTGAAGCTTCTTGCAATGCCACGGTTTCCTGCGCAGATATTCTTGCCCTCGCTACTAGACACGGCGTCGCCTTGGTTAGTACTCCTTCCGTTCCACTGCCCTACTTCTCTTATATATACTCTTTTAATTTCTGAAATCTCTTTACCTTTTTTTTTTGGTGGATATCAACCTACCATGACCATGACATGACAGTACAATAAACAATATAAATAGATGTGCAACCACATCTTCGATATCAATAAACAATATAATACATTAAACTAAAAGTCATACTCAATCTTTGCTATAAAAAAAACAATATAAGTCAATTACATTCTTATTAAAACTCGTGCCGGTTAAATTAGTGAAGAGTTTTTGGGGGGACGGGGGAGTATATATAATCAGATAAAAAAAAGAAAAAAAAAGATACGATTAATTTTATATTGATTTATAAGAAAATATGACGTGGCACAGATGGGAGGACCGACGTGGCCAGTTCCGCTAGGGCGGAGGGACGCGAGGACGGCGAGCCAGAGCGCCGCCAACTCGCAGCTGCCGTCGCCGTTCGCGGATCTCTCGACACTCATCACCATGTTCGCCGCGAAAGGGCTCTCCGCCGGCGACATGCGACATGGTGGCACTCTCCGGCGCCCACACCATCGGCTTCGCGCAGTGCTCCACCTTCCGCCAACGCATCTACAACGAGACCAAAATCAACCCTGTCTTCGCCGCCAACCGCCGCGGCGTCTGCCCCGCCTCCGGCGGCGACACCAACCCTACCGTCCTCGACGTGCAGACTCCGAACCGGTTCGACAACAACTACTACGCGAACCTGCTGACTCGGCGCGGGCTGCTTCACTCGGACCAGGTGCTCTTCAACAATGGATCTCAGGATTCTTTGGTTAGGTTTTATAGTACAAATCTTCCAGCTTTTATGAGAGATTTTGCTTCGGCGATGGTGAAGATGGGGAATATTAGCCCCTTGACTGGGACTGCCGGAGAATTAGAAGGAATTGTAGGTTTGTTAACTAAATTTAACTACTGACGACGACGATGTCGTCGTGCAGTTCAATTAATTACACGTTTTCCTTGTGGAATTTCGAATTAGCTCCGTCTCTTTGTTTACGAGTGAGTAATTGTCAATTCATCAATCATAAAATGATCGTAGAATTTGTATTTGTTATATGGTTGAATAGATTTATATTTGCTTCATTTCATGTGATATCAAAGGTTGCTTTGGCTCTGTAACCATAAGACTAAGATGATCATATCATATCATATGATATCATATCATCTCTCTCTCTTGCACGTGATTATCTATCGAACATTTATTTATTTAATCGCTAGATAATTATGATGCGATAAAATTTGGTAACACCTGTATCACGAACAGAGGTTTTGAAGCAACATGAATTTTTTTCGAAGACTTTTGATATCTACAGACATAGAGATTCAAATAACTCAGTCCATAAATAGTACTTTGACTACTGTATCAGTACTAAATTATTTTGTATCGAAAATACTATTGTTAGGCGTAAAATAGTGTAACATTAATGTATTATTACGTCAACTGTAATGAAGTAATGAACAGATGATAAATTAGATAAACCTCGAGTAATTATTTTTTTCCTTTATTGCCTGCCCTATATCCATCCAAAAAAAGGAGAATAAGCTTTTTGAGAATTACGATAGGAGAAAACAACCGTATGTACTTGACGTTTACCAAGTACGCACATATAAATTATATATTCCTCCTAGAGGGTCATTATTGCATTAATTTTACTTGCAATATAATATTGACTTCTTTTCCAATAATTAAGTAATCCCATAAACATAATTAAACAATATGCCTTTTCCAATTTCAATATTCTATAATTTAATTCAATTTTAAATTAGGGTTCATTAGTTCAATTAAGGTTCATATTTTTTAGCATTATCAATTTCAACAATTTTGATAAATTCAAAATTAAGATATATAATTTTAATAACTCCAATTTTAAGTTATAAATATTAATTTCAATTTATTAAAATATTTTTTAATCTATGATCGATAAACCTTGTCAGTGGATAGTAATTGCCTTAAAACAAATTAACGCGCCAGCACCCATTTTCTTTTTCATGCATGCATGGATGACTCGATTATTAAAGTCAACTCATCCAGTCTCATGAAAATAAAGGTCTGCTAATCTAAGTTTTCTCGTGGATATTTTTCCAGCATCTTCTTCAGTTCTAACGTACGTACCTGTTTGGTGTTCCGATCCGATTCGGATATTCTACGAAATTTTCGGTTACATCTAATTGCACCGTGAGATGGTTGCTAAACATTTCCCAAGTCATCAATAATGAAATAATATCATAAATAAAAATGTTGATTTTGAAAAAAATAAAAATTAAAACTTGGTGAGCATTCGATCCGACGGTGCAACAATATAGAGATGCAACATGAAAATACAATAAAGGATCATGATTGGTTACGATAAGCATCGCATATCATATCTTACCCCTTTTCTTTCGCTCAATACACTCTTACCATTTACTATAATGTAAACACGTGTGTATTATACGGCAGCAAACGTTGAACATGAAGATAATACTATTCATATTGGAATTTTGGGAACTGAATAATTGTTCAATTTTTCTTGCCCTATAAAAAGATGACAAAATCCATGCAAAATCCACCACCATTCATACATGTACTACTACTAGAACGAAGAGCTTGGTCATAATTTTTCATGGCTAGTCTCATAAACTGTTTCGTGGTTCTTTTACTTGTTTGCTGTTGCAATGCACAGCTCTCGCTTAACTTCTCGATTCCTCCTCGTGTCCTTCTCTCGAAAACATAGTCCGGAATGCGATGAAGGAAGCCTGGAAGCGAGAGCTCAGACTTCCTGCGTCTATCCTTCGTCTCTTCTTCCACGACTGCTTCGTCAATGTAAGTCTCTCCCTTCACGCGTATCAATAGAATTATAGAGTAAAGATATGCTAGTCACTTATTGTGAACACCTATCATAATTAGAAAAGGTACGATAAGTGCTCACAAAGGTGCTCATGAGCAGCCTACATCACTCAACTTTCAACGTGTATCCTGAGACTGGGGGCAAAAAGCAAAATTTTGTTAATATTTTAAATTTATTATTTTGCAAAAAAAAAAAAAATGTATATATGTGTTACAAAATTCCATCTAAATTTGTTTCTGTGGTCCCATATTCGAACTTGATTAAGAAAACAAAACTCTTAGCAGATATATATTTTAATGACTCTTAGTTTAAAATTAATTATATATAATGAGATGGAATTTAGAATCTTTGAACAAGTTTTGAATGCGTGTATTATTGTTATACTTCTTTCTATTTCCAAACCTGCACTGAGTCGAGGAATCGTAAGTACGTAATTCATGTGTTCTTCATTTCATAATATTTCCCTTGTTGTTACATTTTCATTTTTCATGCTCTGATAGGCCTAATCATCTTTGTCAATGCAAGGCATCCATTCTTGTGTGCATCACCCACTTGCTAATAGTTTTTTTTTTTACTTAAGAAAGATTCGATCCTGATGTGATTATTTATGCATAATTTTTTGCATATCTAAATACTCGAAGAAATCGTTTCTTAAAATATCGTAATGGACTCATTTTTCTAAACCAATTTAATATGAAATATATTACTCGAACTTGAGATTTTTTGACAGACATATCAGCATTAACCCTACTATCATTACGTTATTATTATTATTATTTAACAATGATGCCTAAGGCGCATAAATTAGAAGCATCCCAATTTTAAAATTAGAATTATTGGTGTAATTAGGGGTGTGATGGGTCGTTGCTGCTAGACGATACAGCCACCTTCACAGGGGAAAAGAACGCTTTTCCGAACCGGAACTCAGCACGAGGTTTCGAAGTAATAGACACCATTAAAACTCGAGTTGAAGCTTCTTGCAATGCCACGGTTTCCTGCGCTGATATCCTTGCCCTCGCTGCGAGACACGGCGTAGTACTGGTCAGTACTATATACTATATTCAAATAATAATAATAATAATAATAATAATAATAATAATAATAATAATAAAATCGATGTTTCATTTCCTATGTATTAATTAATTAATTAATAAATGTATTCGATCAGATGGGAGGGCCAACGTGGCCAGTCCCGCTAGGGCGGAAGGACGCGAGGACGGCGAACCAGACCGCTGCCAACACGGACCTGCCGTCGCCGTTCGCGAACCTCTCCACTCTCATCACCATGTTCGCCGCGAAAGGCCTCTCCGCCGTCAACATGGTGGCGCTCTCTGGCGCCCACACCATCGGCTTCGCCCAGTGCTTCACCTTCCGCCAACGCATCTACAACGAGACCAACATCAACCCGTACTTCGCCGCCAACCGCCGCGGCACCTGCCCCTTCTCCGGCGGCGACACCAACCTGGCCGTACTCGACGCGCAGACTCCGAACCGGTTCGACAACAAGTACTACGCGAATCTGGTGACTCGGCGCGGGCTCCTTCACTCGGACCAGGCGCTCTTCAACAATGGATCGCAGGATTCGCTGGTTAGGTTTTATAGTAAAAATCTTCCAGCTTTTATGAGAGATTTTGGTGCGGCCATGGTGAAGATGGGGAATCTAAGCCCCTTGACTGGGACTGCCGGAGAAATTAGAAGGAATTGCAGGCTCATTAATTAACTAAATTTTACAACTAATTAAACAAGCACCGATTTCCTTTCAACGAGGGTTCAAATAAGCTCGATATGATGCTAATAAAAATCAATTAAATTCAACTTAACACGTCAAACGATGGAGTATTATTGTTGAGATTTTACTCGATCGAGTCGGTCTGTACTGAATTTGTATTTAGGTAATTTTGAGTTGGAATATGTATTTTAGTCTTCAATAATAACAATTAAGTTTTTAAGTGATATGATATGATGTTGTACTACTTTTTGTTTGTGATATCAAAAGATGCTTAGGTGTTTGTAACCTCGCAGCGCAAAGAGAGTTGATACCATTTTATTCATTTCGATCATTTATTATATTTTCGTATTACATTTCTTGTTGTATTGTTACATGGTCATTACGTTTAAGACTATTTTCATAAATTGCATTGTTTTACGAATATTTTTAAAATTATTTTTAAATGTTTATTAAAAAAAATCTTTAATTATTATTTATTATGATAAAGATGTAACAAGATTGAATAATAAAATGTTATTGTCAACTCGCTAGCTGGCGCTATATATAAACCAAGATTTCTATTAAAATACATCATTGCTAAATCCAAATTGTGATATATATATATATATATATATATATATGTGACCTTTCTAATAAATTACTCCCTCCGTCTATGATCTTTGGAGCTAAAATTTTTCAGTACGGAGTTTAATATTTTGTGATGATGTATTAATAATGAATTAAAGTGTTAAATCGTTCAAGTGAAATAATTGTGGACTCATCTTATACTTTTTTTTTATTGTAACTATTAAATTTTAAAGTAGGGTTTACTACCAAAAATGAAAAGATTCTAAAGATAGTAAACGTTCAAATGTAGTATTAGTGTCTAAAGATGGTAGACATAAGGAGTAAAACGTAAAAGATTTCTTTGATCCGAAAATGGTAAGATCTCATATGCACTCACATGGTTTAGACTTTAGAGAGTGGTCCCCAACCTAGACCTAAGTTTTGTAGGCCCAACTCTAAAAAAAATACGTGATTATTAATGGGCTTAAGTAGTTATTTTTTCCATCAAAGAGGTTCAAACTTAGTTTGATGATAATTTTTTTTTTAAAAAAAACTTAATTTAATAATAAAAAATTTATTGATCGACTTAGAGCATTCGCAGCGGTACCAATTTTTTATTGGTGACCATTGCAGGCGCTTGCGGGGTTATAGGCTGTAAGGCTGCGGTCTAGAGGAAGGCGGCCCCCTTAGGCGCTCATACGCCTTTCTCATGCGTTTAACTGGCGTTGACGCGGCATGCTCTGATTGACCAACAGTTAAAACCGTTGGTTATTTCTTTTTTTAATTTTAGTCAATCTTTCCTCTATAATTACTACTCCCTCTGTCACATAGAAGATGTCTCATTTTATAATTTGAGATGTCCCATAGAAGATGTGTCATTTCCCCAATTGGAAAAAAATGAGAGGTCATCCTTCCTCACATGATTGTGGACCCACCACTTTATTCACAAAACCAATAATACATTGGTTGTTGTACCCAAACCAAATGAGACAACTTCTATGGACGGCGGGAGGGAGCACAACAATATTTTGCATTTTTCATCTCAATCTTCTCATACTTCTCTCATTTTTCTGTTAATATCTTCTACTTTTTTCATCTACAATTTTATTTTGCTAGCAATGGATCCGAAAGAGAACAATCCGTCTTGCTTCTCTCATACCAGGTAGTGTTTTAAAAATGGACCGGATCGGCCGGTTCAACTGGTTGAAATGGGAAATGCGAACCGGGCACGGTACTTGTCCGGTTAGCATGTAAAAACCGGCAATCACAAGGAACCGGGTTTAAACCACTCGAACAGGGCAAAACCGGTTAGAGAACCTGCGGCAGTTTTGAAAAACCGTCCAGTTCATTAGTTGAGACAAAAATTCAATAATTGCACTCACAAGGAATCGAGCCTAGGTCACCCGAGAGCTGAAGGAGAGACTTGCCATCTAAGCTAGCCAAATAGTTGTGATTCTAGCAACATATTTTTAATATATACCATTTTAAAATACCTTAAAAGCATAGTTTCAGCAATGTTGCCAGAATAAAATTAATACGGAGTATCATATTTAATTAATATATATAAATAATATATTGCATGATTTTTACTCAGAAAGAATAATATAAATTGAGAAATATCCAATTGAAAAAATTAAATATTAAAAGATCTAAGATGTGATTCCGAAACTCCAATTATTGTATTTATATTAATGTTTCATCTAAAAGTGCTAGCAATAGAACTAGGCCTATTGTAGAACTAGTAAGTTTAACCGAAATGTCGAATCTCAAGGAAAGCTTAACAGGGTGATTTATCGTTTGAACACACGCGCTAAACACTCTAAGAAAGCAAGTAAAATATTTAGGGTTAGTTTATTTTAATTCCTAGACTTTAACTTAAAGGAAGCAAATAAATCTAACCTAAGCTTGAATATAAAGAAGGCAATGAACAAGTAAACAAGAAAGCAATAGAAACACAATACTTAAATCTAAATCTTAAAGCAACAACTTAACTTAAATAAAAATATTAAATCTATCTAGGCACAAATTAAGTAGAAAGCAATAGAAAGCAATTAAATCTTAAACTAGGCAAAGTAATCTAAATATGCTTTGAAAATAAATCTAAAGATTAAGAAAAGAAGAAATAAATCTTGAAACAAATAAATAAATCAAAGCAAGGAACATGCAAAACGAATGTAAGGAATTTAAACAATAGAACGAAGTAAACAAACAAAGAACAAATAATCGAAGAAAGCAAAAGCTTGAATTAAATTGATGAAACTTGAATCCAGATCCTTGATCTTCAAGAGCAATAATCTAAAACTTGAACTAAAGTTTTTGGAAGCTAAAAACTAAAGGCAAAAAGTATTTTCGTTCCTTGGAGATTACATATATATAGAGCACAAAAACCTAATCTAACAAGGAAACAAAAGCCTTAAAATCGTCAGACTAGGCGGTCGCCCAGTACCCTTCGGCGACCGCTAGGATCAAGTTGCGGAACTCCCGCTTTGACGGGCTGAGCGGCCGCCAGGAATGACTGGGCAGCCGCCAGCTTCAGCTTGCGGATTTTTCTTCTTCACTTCCTCTCTTTCTCAACTCTTCTTCCTCTTTTTAGCACTTTAACTTCACGATCCCTCATCTCCACCTTTCTTACAACTTAAGCAAAATATGTTGGAACTGCTGCTTGAAAGCATTCATTTTTCCCACAGGATCTTCGAATTGGATGTGATAATTTAAATGCAACTAAATCATATAATCGAGTTCAGAATATTATACCTCAGATCTGTGCCGACGGAGTAATCTACAGGTCTAGATTACTGAGGTGTGATCCCTTTCCTCGAAGTTCTTCGACTGTGTGGGCGTCTAGGAACTTTGGAACCAGGAACTCTCCCTCTGCTGATGATAGGCGCCGATTCTCCTCACTCAAAACATAGGTTTTGAGAATCTCCTCCTCCTTATTTATAAGGAGAAGTGCCGCCCCTATTCCTTGTCCACTAAGTCACGGGCTTTAATTAATTAAAGCCCGGTTTAGTTAATAATTACTGGAACAAATTCTAATTAAATATAATTAGAATTAATCCTAATTATTATAAGGAAAATAATATATAATTATTAAATTAATTATCTAATTCCTTAATTAAGAATAAATCTTAATTAATTAGATATTAATTTATTCCATAATTATATAATTAACCAGAGTATAATTATTGAGATCAGATGGACACTAAAAGAGGAAACTGGCGTCCCCTACACTACAGTAGGCGCCACATTAATGGGCTCAAGCCCATAATGCCTCTTTTTAGTCCAAAACTGATATCCCTCAATAATACCTTGAATTCTTTTCCTGAAGAGCTCTTGGGCCACCCCAGGGATCTATGTACCAGACAGAGTTTAGCCTTACCTAATGAAATAACCATGATCAACCCAGAACATTAATTTCATTAGAGCTGTGATGCATTCCACTAAAGAATCACAACTGAATCACCGCTCTGTCCCAATTTGTAGATTGGGGCTGATACTTTATTTAGAGCTATCCCCGTGTTTAATGACTCCGATATCCATTAATTAATTAGAGCTCCTCTGACTGCTCATAATTAATTAACATCTTATTCTCCTCAAGTAGTACCCGTTCACCCCTTATTATTATACCTGAACTTAATCAGCATGCATGACTTGGTATAATAAACCTTGTGAACTCCCTGAGGGGATATCTCTCAACCTAATACGGACACGGTGTCTCGATATAACTAATTAGACATACTATGTGCCCTCATGTTACCCAAGATGCAAGTCATCAGGGATGCTGCGATAGACCCTTAGCTATACAAGTCAAAGTAACAGTGAACAACACATATATCTCTAATAGCATATCGAGATTAAGATCATATCTCTAAATCCCGAGATCTCTAATTCTTCACCTATTGCTAGGGTCAGTATCAGAAGAACCTTATCTCACTCGATCCTGTCAATACGTTCCACCGTACCAACATAACTAGTGACTGAGACCCGCCACTACCGTTATGTTGCAGTCTAAACCGATAGTTTTCCCAAGCTATCTCGACTGTGACACTGTTTATATCTCATAATTATTGTCGAACGCTGCGTGATCTCCCTGACACCCGAGCCGTCCACGTGTTCTAAAACATGAGATACAGGGTTTATTCTTATTAATATATTTATTCAGATAGGTGATTGTTACCAGTGGATACATGTCATATATACTAAAACACGTTTTTGCTTTAGCTATATACAACAACCCCAACAATCTCCCACTTATACTAAAGTAAAAACTTTTAGTATACCCATGTGTCTATCGGAAACTATATGGCATCACTGTATTTCACATCTTCTCCCACTTATACTGAAAGAGTTTACCGTGGGAGGATCACTGAGACAATGCCCACCACGTGCTTCCAAGGTGCCGGCATACTCAATTTAGTGAATAAACCGCCATATAAACATTCCTACTTTAATGTTCCTTTATACACGCAATATCGCCTTATGGTTATATAAACCAATCGGTACTCCTATGTGTTTTCCCAGGTTGACAAATCCATAGATCTTGCTTCTGCACTTGAAAACTCATGTGAGATTTCTTGCAAGATAGGATTACTACCATTTCACAAAGTAAAGTTTCCAACCATACAGCTGCTTTAGTAGCTCCCACTACATATTTAGCTTGTCATGAAAGAACTCTCATAAACATTTTACTGTTCCGAGATTCTCCAAGGTATGGTTCTCCTTTTCTAAGTGAACACATAGATTTAAGGTCGATTACCTCATTTACCAACACACTCCCCGATTATCCGTGTTTATTAATGAACTATATTTGTTACCTTGCACGCAACAATAGCAAATATCTGACACTTGTTTATATAATTTATATTGATAACCTAGTCAGAACAGTAACCTACATAGAATACTTGAATCATGTATACAATCCTTATGGATATACCCTACATTATTCAAATTCTGCGTCTTAAACTGTCCGGATAACCACCACCATTATGTCTGATAATACTCTCACAATGTTGCCAAAGTTAGTGATATCATCACATAATGTACAAGAAAATCACACCTATCATCTTCATTACCATGAGAACTATAACATTTATTGACACGTTCCATAAAACTTGATTTTATGCATGTCATTCCATAAATGCTCCTATTATTCGAATTTCCGCAAGAGTTATCAAGCATTCAGAATAATGTCCTTAATTGATACACATTTGATCCAACATAACCGTTATATCCAAATAGTTTCCTGCCAAAAACCATTGACTTTAAACAGATATTGGATTGTAACTTATGAGGTACAAAAAGTGTTAATATAGAAATATAGAAAACTTTTTCTATATTTTCCATATCAACTTTGTTCTTCCTTTGCACTTTTCATCATGAATCTAAATCCAACAATGAACCTTGCAAATTAACATGGATCGTATCAATTACTTTAACCTTCTCATATAAACTTTCCATGTGGTCGTTTCTTTCCTCATGTACATTTTCCAAGAAACCTAATTTCTTGATGTATATGAAAACGACTTAGTGTTCTATTTCAAAAAACACTCCCACTTCAATAAAGATGACCTTGTGCAGAATACTTGTGACTATTCATTCTTGTACTTCTTGACTTATTGAAATTCCTTGAATGATCCTATCATTTTTGAACATTCGTTCAATAACGATCTTTATCACCTTATCCTTTTAATCTTTTATTGAAACTTTTACTAATCCAACTTATCACCAATCTTAATTCAACTAATTTGCAATTCACGCAAATATCCCTTATATCCAATCTTGAGTTAAAATCGGTCATAATGCCAATTTATACTCAAATTGTAAGGTAGAATTATAGATACTTGACATAGTTTAGTAATGTTTCAAAACAAGATGAGAAAAGAGGTGAGAAACAAAGAAACAACTACATTTATCTAATCATATTTGAGATATTCCATGTTACTAGATAATTACTTCTACACATGAATGAAAAACATTTAACAACCAGTGTTAAACTCAAATTAACACAAATGTTAAAACCGAAATCATCCATAAACCAATTCAAAACAAATGTACCGCCAAAACTTGGCACCAATGTAATGAAAAACAGTAAAGTAATGTATCATCCCAAACATCTATATCAAAACCAAAAGATAAAACAAAGAAACAGAAGTCTTCGAGTAATCAGCAACCGCATCTACCATCAATGCTCGCTGACGCCAGGACTCGAAGCCGCCTCATCATCCTTTGTGGCATCGCCTACAAAGAAATATATGTAACAAACCATAATTAGTATCCACCAGTTCAATCCGTCCAATAAAGGACTAAACCAACTGCTGCTTGAAAGCATTCCTTTTTCCTACAGGATCTTCGAATTGGATGTGATAATTTAAATGCAACTAAATCATATAATCGAGTTCAGAATATTATACCTCAGATCTGTGCCGACGGAGTAATCTACAGGTCTAGATTACTGAGGTGTGATCCCTTTCCTCGAAGTTCTTCGACTGTGTGGGCGTCTAGGAACTTTGGAACCAGGAACTCTCCCTCTGCTGATGATAGGCGCCGATTCTCCTCACTCAAAACTTAGGTTTTGAGAATCTCCTCCTCCTTATTTATAAGGAGAAGTGCCGCCCCTATTCCTTGTCCACTAAGTCACGGGCTTTAATTAATTAAAGCCCGGTTTAGTTAATAATTACTGGAACAAATTCTAATTAAATATAATTAGAATTAATCCTAATTATTATAAGGAAAATAATATATAATTATTAAATTAATTATCTAATTCCTTAATTAAGAATAAATCTTAATTAATTAGATATTAATTTATTCCATAATTATATAATTAACCAGAGTATAATTATTGAGATCAGATGGACACTAAAAGAGGAAACTGGCGTCCCCTACACTACAGTAGGCGCCACATTAATGGGCTCAAGCCCATAATGCCTCTTTTTAGTCCAAAACTGATATCCCTCAATAATACCTTGAATTCCTTTCCTGAAGAGCTCTTGGGCCACCCCAGGGATCTATGTACCAGACAGAGTTTAGCCTTACCTAATGAAATAACAATGATCAACCCAGAACATTAATTTCATTAGAGCTGTGATGCATTCCACTAAAGAATCACAACTGAATCACCGCTCTGTCCCAATTTGTAGATTGGGGCTGATACTTTATTTAGAGCTATCCCCGTGTTTAATGACTCCTGATATCCATTAATTAATTAGAGCTCCTCTGACTGCTCATAATTAATTAACATCTTATTCTCCTCAAGTAGTACCCGTTCACCTCTTATTATTATACCTGAACTTAATCAGCATGCATGACTTGGTATAATAAACCTTGTGAACTCCCTGAGGGGATATCTCTCAACCTAATACAGACACGGTGTCTCGATATAACTAATTAGACATACTATGTGCCCTCATGTTACCCAAGATGCAAGTCATCAGGGATGCTGCGATAGACCCTTAGCTATCCAAGTCAAAGTAACAGTGAACAACACATATATCTCTAATAGCATATCGAGATTAAGATCATATATCTAAATCCCGAGATCTCTAGTTCTTCACCTATTGCTAGGGTCAGTATCAGAAGAACCTTATTTCACTCGATCCTGTCAATACGTTCCACCGTACCAACATAACTAGCGACTGAGACCCGCCACTACCGTTATGTTGCAGTCTAAACCGATAGTTTTCCCAAGCTATCTCGACTGTGACACTGTTTATATCTCATAATTATTGTCGAACGCTGCGTGATCTCCCTGACACCCGAGCCGTCCACGTGTTCTAAAACATGAGATATAGGGCTTATTCTTATTAATATATTTATTCAGATAGGTGATTGCTACCAGTGGAATACATGTCATATATACTAAAACACGTTTTTGCTTTAGCTATATACAACAACCCCAACAAAATAAACACATAAAAGAACACAAAACGCACACAAAACACACTCAACTCACATCACAAAACTCACACAAAAATACATCAAACAACTAACAAGTTGTTATAGACTTTAATTTATTAATTATGTAATTTAATATGTATATAATATGAATTTCATGATTTTTTTTTTACTTTATAAGTTATGAATGTTTTTATGTTTTGGATGCATTTAACTATTAATAATATTATTTATTTAATAAATGATTCAACCATGGTTCGACCTGTTGAACCGATTAAACCATGACCCGGAGGCCTCGCTGGTTTGATCTCCGGTTCGGTTTTTAAAACATTGATACCGGGTCTAGCTCTCCAAAATACTTGTAAAATAATCGATCTCCCTCAATTCCAAATGTTCCTACTCCAACATCAAACCGCACTTTATTCGGATCATTTGGTTCACTACCCGTTTCGTTCGTCGACAACATTTGGCGTGTTTGGTTTACCGCCGGCATTCGTAGGCATATGTCAACCTCAATGTGAAGATGGGACGCACGCCTCCAACCCTGTACAAACTCTCAATGACTTTCACTCGGCCATCAATTTGGACCCACTGGGGGACGGGGTGAATATTGAGAGGACGAGCTCATGGTCACTTCAACGCCTAAGAAAAAGGGCAAATGACCTTGTACACGAGGCAGCATACATGGCGGTAGTCGAGGATCCTCCGGAAGTAGCCACTAGGGAAGCTTCGTTATAGTCAGGGACCGGCACCCGTTGTGTTTCTATTGCAACGCCATGACATAAGCATTTGTTCCGTGTTGGGTCTATATCAGCGAAGATACCATTGTCGGAAACAATAAAAAATTTAAAAAATATTAGGATCATTTGGTGGTGCACTAAAACAAGATCCGGCTCCCGAGGGAACTTTTGTACAATTGCAATCCCATTGGAAGCGAGTACCAAAGGAATTGATCAACTTCCAACAAACATTCAAAGAAGTTTTTAAGTAATATCGTAACACATCCTTCAAAGGACCTTAGAGGAGTCGAAGAAATTCCACAGATCCAACTTCGGGTATTTAGAGGCTTGAAACGTGTTGAAGGACATGGCGAAGTTCCGTCGTGTCTACGATAAAAAGACCGTCACAAAAAAGACGGTCAAGCGCTCAAAAATGGGATATGACGAAAGCTACACCTCTACAGCTACTACGAGCACTCAGAGATCGGACACTCCAAGTGCCGACGACTTCACATTGAGCAGCAGTCACTCGTTCCGGCCAATTGGTACGAAGTGGGTGAAGGAATTGGCAAAGAGAAAAAGGTAAAGTTGCCTCATCTTCGCATGCTGCCAATACCGAGGAAAAGTTGGCATCAATCGATGATCATTTAAGTGATAAATTTATCTACGACATCCTCCCAGAGACACGACATATATGCCACCTAATGTTCTTTTACAAGATGATGGTGCAATACTTCAAGAAGAAATACAACTGGGCATAGATTGTTGTTTAATACATATTTGTGTGATTTTTATAGTTTGGTGTGAGTTTGTTTTCATATGTTTTGTTCGTTTTTATGTGTTTATTTTGTGTGTTTTAGTCAAAGTCTAGTTCGTGAGGAGTTTTGAAAGAGAAGAGAGAAAATGAGCAAAAGAATGAAGAAATGAGCAAGAAGTGGAGATCAAGTTTTGATGAAATAAAAGCATAATATCGAAGAGGGGTTCGATAGGAGGGCATAGGAAAAAATAGGGGTCAATTCGGACGAGGGAGATACGGCCGAAATAAAAAAGTTGCGCGCAATGGGCCGAATGTAGCACCCAGCAGGCCGCTGGGATGGGCCGACTTTTGCTATTATTTTCCTTATTTGACGAGGTTTTTGGAAACCTATATATATGTAAACTCCTATGAACGGAAATATACTCTCTTTCTCTTATTTTTCAGCTTTAAAACTCTAGATTAGTTTTAGATTAGCTTTTAGTTATTGTTTTGAAGATTATAGTTTTTGAATTCAAGATTTAATTCAAGTTTTAATACAAATTCTTCGTTCTTTCTTTCGTTTACGTTTTGTAAGTTTAATTTGTGCTTTTAGATTAATTTTACTTGATTTCTTTAATTGCTTTGATTAATTACTTTCATTAGTTTAGATTAATTTGCTAAGATTAGATTTAATTGCTTTCTAGTTCCTTAGATTTATTTTCAAGCATGTTAGGATTAATTGGCTCTAGCTTAGATTTATTTTTTTTCTTTATTGCTTTTCTCTTAATTTAATTCTTTACCCCGGGTGACAGATGGGGATTCTTTCTACTTGCTTTTATTTGCTTTCAAGTCTAGTTTAATTTATTTGCTTTATTTATTTTAAGCCTAGGATTTAGATAAAACCAAAAACTCAAAATTCTTTACTTGCTTTCTTAGAGTAAATTGTATTTGCTTTTTGTGTGCCACATAATTGATTTACCTGCTAAGTCTTCTTTGAGATTCAACATTGGGTTAACTTACTAGTTCTACGATAGACCTAGTTCTATTGCTAGCACTTTTAGGTGAAACAAATTTTGGCGCCGTTGCCGGGGAAGGCTTTAGGCGATTGATTGTGTGGTTTTGTTTTTCGTGATTATTTTTCTTTTAGTTATTTTTATTTTATTTATTTTATTATTTTTGCTTGATTATTCTTCTCTCCCATTGGTACGTTTGACCCATTTGTTGAGTGATTACAATGAAAAGGGAAGACGAGATCGAGATTCAAGACTACAATTTAGTCTTGTTATTTGAAGAGCCAGAGGCCATGAGAATGGTTATGGATGATTTTGCCTTTCTCACTTCCACCGACTACTCACCGCTTCCGCCCCCATACTATCCACCACATCCATCTTACTATCCATCTCTTCAACAACCATACTCTCACCATATCCACCTCCATATTACCCTCCACCACAACACCAACCATACTACTCACCGTAGTTGCCATATTATCCACATCCTCAACAGCTGTATTATCCACAAGTTCCTCCACCAATGGAAGATGACTCTACCGCCGTGACTCAAAGGGAAATGTTACGTCTAGCGACGAAGTTAGAACAAATGGCAGACACGTTGAATCAAATTTTACAAAGTGTGCAGATGGGGAAGAACCCGAGCCAAGGACTTCCAGCACATCCAGCCCATGCGGTGACGGTCCTTCAAAAAGAATAAGTTTCCAAGAAAGTTGGTAAGGATCCATCACAAGGCTTCCAACCCTTTCCGAGCAGATTGAAGAAGGAGAAGCAGAATCACCAGTTCGTTGGCCATCTCTAGTTGCTACCCAAACGAAGTGATCCTGGAAGTTTTGAATTGAGTGTTACTTTGGATAGCGGTGAGAATGTCTCGGGAATGATGGATTTAGCAGCGACGGTGAACTTGATGCCCTATTCTATTTTTGAGAAGAAGAGTTCACGGAACCTCAAGGTGACCAACATTCAAATAGAATTAGCAGATGGTACTTTGAGTCGCCCTTTGGGAATCGTAGAGGATGTTGCTATACTCGTGGGTGGAATAAGAGTGATAACCGATTATGTCGTGCTCGATGTGGGGCAAGGAGCGAAGAGTACGAAGGGTCATCTTCTCTTATTGGGATGACCTTTTATGGCTACTACCCAAGCTCGCATTGATGTTGGGTCCAGCACATTTAGCATGGTAGGTGAAGGAGGTCCGGTAACATTCTCGGTTTTTGAAAAGTCACCCCCTACTTCTACTTCCTTTATCTATAAATGTTCTTATCTTCAGATTACTAAGATGAGGGAAGTACTGTGTAGTGTAGGCTTAAATTCAAGAAGAAGAGCTCATTGAAGAAGAGTTCTTTAGTTGTGCGGATGAAGAAGAGGCCATTATAGAAGAATTTTTGAACAATTTGAAGGAAGTAGATGAGGATGAAGTTCATATGGAGGAGCCTTTACCAAATTTGCAAGCTCAAGAGATATTTGATGTGGAGCTTCAAATAAGTGTGGGGGAGAAGAATGTCAAAGATGAGCCAATTCTCAATTCTCGAGCCAAATCTAAAGAAAAGTTCAAACTGTCACGAGTGGCTAATGGATTTTTCAGGCTTATAACTTCTAAAAAAGCCACCATGACATTTAACGGCTTCGAGACGTTGCTAGCGGCAACGGTGTTTGGTTGATGAGTTTTTTCTGTCAAGCTAACGACGTTAAATAAGCGCTTCGTAGGAGGCAACCCACGGTTTCTTTACTTTTGTATTTTTTTTTTACATTTTTTTTGTTTTTATTATTTCTTTCTTTTGCAGGTTTGATATATATTTAAAAAAAAAAAATCGGCAATGACTGCAGCCTTTCCCTTGCGACCGCGATCCTTCCGTAGTTCCTAAGCAAACATCTCTAAAATAAAAGCTTCCGGTCTTTCTCGATCCGATCCAATTCAACTTCGTAGTGTGGTAATATCTTTCTATTATTTGTTTTGTGTTTTATTATGTGTTTTGTTTAGTTTTTGTGTTAGTGGGTATTATGCTTGTTTTTCTTTATTTGTTTGTGTTTGTGTAGGTTTTCGGACTTGGAGTTCGACTTGGATTTCGAGTTCATTGCTGGTTGTTTCGTCATTTAAGGGTAGTTTCTTCATCCCTTTTTATTTATTTTGAAGCAATAGGGACATTGCTTGGTTTAAGTGTGAGGGGTGTTTGAAATTATTTGTGTTTTGTGTTTTCATAATTTGTGTGATGTTATGTGTTTTGTGTGTTAGCATGCTTAATCCTTCTGTGCGTTTCTCAACATATTTTGAAGAATGATGAGCATGGTTACTAGTTGTGATGTTGAGGCTAATGATGAGTATTTTTGGTATTTTTTGAAAATAACTACTTGTGAAGCATGTTATGATTTGATGAGTATGATTAGTGAATCTAGATTTTTGGCCTCTAAGAACTTGAATCACATTTGAGCCTATTTTTGTGAGATTTGAGCCTTTGACTATTGCATTATCATAGTCATATTTCTTTCGTTGAGTGTGATTGTTCAAGCATGCATAATTGTCTTTAGAACTTGCTTTGGTTTCTTCCTTGAGGTTGCATTAGTGTGCTTAATGATGAAGAGATGATCTTAGGCCATCTTTCTTAGCCTTTCTTTTCCCTTTTTACATTGTCCAAATCACTTGATATAATTCTAGTTAGCCCTTTTGAGCCTATATGACAATTTTCTTGATTAAACCTTGGGATGAGGGATAACAAATATGGGGATTTGTAAGTTTGGTTGAGAAGTGCTTACTTTGATAGATTCATAAGTGGAAAGAAGGGATGGATTTAGAAAGAAGAGAAGGGATTCAAGAGTTAGTGTTTTCTACCCATATAAGCTCTAGACAAAAAATAAAAAACAAAAATAAAATAAAATAACAAAGATAGAGCATAAGTGGGTAGAAAGTGAAATATTGATAGAAAGAGTTGGTTGTGAATTGAGTTTTTCTTGCTATGGTTTAAAGTAGTGTGGGGGAATTTAGAGTTAAAAAGAGAGTGTGAGAAGAGTATTTTTGAAAGAAATATCCTTGGGTTTTAAGCTCACTTAGCCAAAATTTCCTTACCTACCCAAGAGCCTACATTACAACAAAAAATAAAGTCATTTTTTTATCTTCGTTGTGAGCACACATCGTAGCAATGGAGAATTTAGACAATTTGCAAGCCTATGGTAGACATTGTGTGTGTTTTGAATTGAGAGATATATTTTTCCCATTCCATACACTTGAGAGTTGAAGGTTCACTCATATGTTTGTCCATGTCGTGAGGATTTTTGTTCGATGAGGTTGAAAGTTGAAGTTTGCTATGAAATGCTTGTTGATGAATAATGTGTTTTGCTTGTAGTATCTTTGTTTGGAAAATTTTCTGAAGCCTAATTCATCGTTACTTCATAGTCCATGTTTGTTATTAATATTGGATAGTTTGCTTGAGGACAAGCAAAGGATTAAGTGTGGGAGATTTGTTTGATACATATTTGTGTGATTTTTATACTTTGGTGTGAGTTTGTTTTCATATGTTTTGTTCGTTTTTATGTGTAAATTTTGTGTGTTTTAGTCAAAGTTGAGTTCGTGAGAAGTTTTGAAAGAGAAGAGAGAAAATGAGTAAAAGAATAAATAAATGAGTGAGAAGTGGAGACCCAATTTTGATGAAATAAAAACATAATATCGAAGAGGGGTTCGATAGGAGCACATAGGAAAAAACAGGGGTCAATTCTGAGTTCGGACGAGGGAGATACGGCCGAAATAAAAAAAGTTGCGCGCAGCTGGCCAAATGTAGCACCCAGCGGGCCGCTGGGACGGACTGACTTTTGCTATTATTTTCCTTATTTGATTAGGTTTTTGGAGACCTATATATATGTAAACTCCTATGAACGAAAATATACTCTCCTTCTCTTATTTTTCAGCTTTAAAACTCTATATTAGTTTAGATTAGCTTTTAGTTATTGCTTTGAAGATTATAGTTTTTGGATTCAAGATTTAATACAAATTCTTCGTTTTTTCTTTCGTCTACGTTTCATAAGTTTAATTTGTGCTCTTAGATTAATTTTACTTGCTTTCTTTAATTGCTTTGATTAATTACTTTCATTAGTTTAGATTAATTTGCTAAGATTAGATTTAATTGCTTTCTAGTTCCTTATATTTCTTTTCAACATGTTAGGATTAATTGACTCTAGCTTAGATGTATTTGCTTTCCTTATTGCTTTCCTTTCAATTCATGCCTAGTTAGATTTATTACTTTTCTCTTACTTTAATTCTTTATCTCGGGTGACAGACATGAATTCCTTATACGTGCTTTTATTTGCTTTCAAGTCTAATTTAATTTATTTACTTTATTTATTTTAAGCCTAGGATTTATATAAAACCAAAAACTCAAAATTCTTTACTTGCTTTCTTAGAATAGATTTTATTTGCAATCTGTGTGCCACATAATTGATTTCCCTGCTAAGTCTTCATTGAGATTCGACATTGGGTTAACTTACTAGTTCTACAATAGGTCTAGTTCTTGTAGGCCCCGATAAGTAGTCATTGATGTATGGGGGGGGGGAATACACCAATTAGCCAACAGTTTTGATTTTTCAAAACAATTTGATCTTACTGAGTCGTCACTTCAGTTTATCAGAGTAGTTTAGTTTTTCCAGCTCAATCAGTAAACTGCTGAGCTTGCAAAACTAACCTGCGTGCGGAAGTTTGGTGGAAAGGTTGGCTAACAGTTTTCGACATAGTTTTTCAAAAGATTTCAGTTCAGATAACTGCTCATGCAAGACAGGTTACTGTAGTGCAGATTGTGAGCATGCAAACTGTGTAAGTAAAGATGTAAAAGTAAATAGCAAGAGAGAGAAACACGAGGAGTTTTTATCGTGGTTCGAAGTAAACAGCTCCTACGTCCACGCCAGATCCCGTCGAATTTGTAATCTCTTAACTTGAGATATTTGCTCCTTTTAACACTGGTGGAGGTCCAGTCCAAATTCAAGTCTTTCTTTAGACTGAATCTAGCACGATTCTTGAGTCGTGTCTCTTCTTACTTTACATACAATCTATCATACAATCTTACCAATGCTAAACAACTAGCGCTAATATCCAAACTAGAAAATTGTGAATAGCTATCGTCGTTAGGAATACACAACTCAATCAACTACACTAAATATCAACTGTGATGGTAGTGATAGTGTGTGTGATGTGTTCTAGTAAGACAGTTTTCAGAGAGATCAGAAATCTATAAAGATCAACACTTGGGAAAGCTCTAGTAATTTCGAGTGTTGATTGAATGAATTTCAGCTTGAGATTTCTGCAGCGTTTCAGCTTGTATATTGAGTTTCCCGTTAATTCTTTCTGGAATGAGTTGAGGTATTTATAGTGAAGTATTTGAAATAGAGCCGTTGGAAGTGTGTCAGATTTGCAGTACCGTACACTGACACAATTCTTGTCGTTGGGTGAGAATAGGTTTCTCAACCACAGCTCAGGTTGGTCTTCACAGGTCGACCATTCTATACCTCGAACTGTCTTCGGTCTTCTGTAACCTTCATGTGAAATCTTCAAGTATGGTAGGAGCAGGTTACACAGACAAATTTCCCAATGGAACAATATGACAGATTGAGTAGATTAGGTACAAGGTTGCACTACCAACCTTGACCTTTACATGAGCAACCTGTCCGAGTTAAGCTTGACTGATCCAAACACGGAGACCAGCCTGTTCCACTTAATACTTATATCTAAGTGTGGTTTCTAATAGCATTATCAAAACTCAGTTTCAAAGGGTTCCCAACAAT